>JAQIVE010001077.1:0-28041 GCA_034698285.1 Sminthurinus bimaculatus
AAGAAGCAATGGCTGGAACCTATACAGAAGCCAGTTCCAAGACCAAACGTTGAACCACATGGGAAAAAAGAAATTCTCTCTGTTTTTTGGGATATCCGTGGAGTCATATTTTGGGAACTTTTACCAACAAATACTACTGTTACTTCCCAAGTTTACTATGATCAACTGGAGAAAATTCGAGCTGGTCTTGTACGAAGAAACCAAATTGAAGAAAAAATTTACTTTCTGCATGATAATGCAAAACCTCATGTTTCGAAAATGGCTCGACAAAAAATAAACGAACTGAGAGGGGACTATTGTGCCCCATCCCCCATACTCTCCGGACATTACCCCTACTGACTGCCATGTTATTAGATTTCTGTCTTATTATTTAACTGGGAAAAAATTAAAAACCGAGAGGATCTTTAAAACTGACTTCATGAGTTTTTTCAGTCGCAGTCTGTAGAGTTCTACAGAGACGGGATTCACTCTCTGCCCCAACGCTGAGGACAAGTAGTAGACAACAATGGTGCATAGTTTGTTTAATAATACTTATAAGTATTTGAAATAAAAATAAATAAAAGTACACTTGCAAGTGTCCAGGAATTTTCGGTTCAACCCAATATATTGCCGACTAATATAGACTCTTGACTCTCCTAATGAACACGAGCCACACCTCACCTCACACATCTCAAATTCCACGGGGAGGAAATGAGGGCGAAAAAATTAAACCGCAACCTCTTCCAAAACAACAAACCAAAAAACCACAAAACAAAGACCAAGGATGGGACATCATGTGTACAATATAACCTGACCCAGAATTCCAAGAGGTGGTCGTGCACGGGAAATCCAATAGCAATACTCATGGATGGTACATCAATGTACATACGTATAGTCACCACCACCACCACATTTTCCATGATATTTGATCGCCATCTCCTCCTTCTTCTTCATTCCAGACATTTGATCCGCTGACCCAAAGCTCAGCTTCATCATCATCCTCGAAAAGCGTCATCTGGATCATAAGACGCAGTAGCATCAGTACTCAGTACCAGAAGCACCAGCGCTAAAAAAATACGAGCAAAACAAATACAAACCCAAGAGGGAGAGAGACGTGTGGAATTCCGCCTCGGATTCGGATTCGGATTCGAATCCAAGTCCAGGTCTGGAATTTGAGAATGCTCCATGTTCCACTTGTATAATCATCATCCTCATCGTCATCATCATTACATTACATTACGCTGGTTGCTCTCTTTGCTCATTGGCTCGCTTCCGTATAATATATAAAAACAAAAGACGGAGCAAGAGCTACAATTATTGGTTTGAACTCTAGGAGAAAGTCGATATCATGTCTTTCTCCCTTTGGACGTTCACCCAATGCCCGGATGGATTACGGCGGAACCGAATGCCTCCAGCAACCAGCGCCAATATCCAATAGGACGCTGTACAAAATGAAAATGCCAGTACTAAACAACCGGTATAGGATGGAATTTGAGGACTCTTGGAAAATGTATAGTGTACAGACTGTATACTGTATAGTCTATGTACGTGTTCACAATTTTTCTTCTCGTCCTCTTTTTTGTTTTCAATACTCTTGTTGGTTGCGGAGCAACGTATGATCACCTGTGATTAAATGAAATGTTGCAATGACGACGAGCAGGAAGGAAAGACGATGGGAGAAAAAAGTCGTATCATAGACATACTCCATCCATTTCGTATCTAATTTACTTTCTTTGCTTCGTTGAAGAAGAAGAAGAAGAAAGTGAAAAAATTGAGACTACATGTATAGCCAACTATAAGCAGATCAGCCAGATGGAAAACTATAGATACAGATGAAGGAAAGGATCATCAATGGGCAAAAATCAAGATGAACATGAGCATGAACATGAACATGAACATGAACATGAACATGAAGATGATGATGAAAGAAGAGGAGGAACCTCCGCCCACACGCAGAAACACTTGTGCATGTCCCATCGAGCCAAACCAATTCCACAGCTAACTAACTAACTAACGAACTACTCTGTAAGAATATGTGCGAAAAACTAATAATCCCCGATGAAAATAAGTCCACCGTATGTATGTATAACATAAGATATATAAGTACAACCTACAATGCTATTCGTCGTGTGTATAATAATATAAGATAATATAGTTTCCCATACCTCTCGTATCATCTTCATCATCGTTTCTCGCTGTGAACTTATAGAAATTTAATTATATATATAAGATATTACAAAACAATGGAGCTAGATAAAAACAATGTGCTGAGATTCTATTTACGAGCAGCAACTACGTTTCTACAAATTTTTAATTTTTTTTAACTTATATTATGCTTCATCAAATATGGTGTATAACAATTTATTTTGGATAGTGCATCTAAATATTTTGTATTTCTTTGGTCTTTGTGCCCCGCAGCGTGTATGTATGTATGTATGTATGTATGTACTATGTTGGGGCAGAAACTCAAACAAAATCGATCAAGTATCAGCAAAAACAGTAAAACAAAACCAACTGTATTAAGCCAAATAAGGAGGATAGAAAAAACCTAATCAGATTACAATTGTGTTGTTGTTTTTACCCGGAATCATTTTTTGCAAGCGGTCAAAAAAATCCCGTGTTCCAGATATTATTCCATGTCCAATGTACGTACATACACACATCTACATTTTATATGAAGAATCTCATAAATATAAATAATGTACGTATACAGTCACAAATACAGATACAGTTATTACAACTACTACCTATATTGTATTACATTATACACACCCGGGTTATAATACTGCTAATAACAATACATACATAGTAGCGCAAGATTATCATTACCGTTGACCGTTATATCTGTGCTAACTAAGAAAGATGCGTGTGTGAGAGAGAGCGGAGCCATATTACTTTTTTTATGGTGAAGCATCATCCCACAATCTTTTCCATGACTTATCATTATTATTTCGTGTGTTTCTCCGCAGCGCACAAGATATGGAACATGGACCGGTGAGCTTGAGAATGAGAATCAGAATTAGAAAAAGGAGATGCTGGAAGACGAAGGAAAAAAAACAAACTAATTTGGTGCTATCAAAATTCTGTATGATTGTACACTGTATGCACACATACATGTATATTATATGTATGGATTCTTGTATTATTTTATATTATGTTACTTTGTGTCCGTTTGGTATTTGTGACTATCATCATCATTAACATCATGGTATACATATTTTTGACCGCTCATGTTTCTTCCCTATATAAGTATCTATATGTAATATTGTTTCCATTGACTTGAGTCGAGTTGTGTTGAGTCCGTGTTGAGCTCCTTTTGCTTCTTCTTCTTCATTTTCGTTTTGTTTCATTTGAGTGGAGTTGAGCTGCGAGTTGAGACTGGCAGAGATGGAGATGAAGATGAAACAGACTTGCTGGATAACAAATATAATCATCTCAAGGCAGTTTCTCCAGCGTCGAGCAAAAAGACCAAAAAATTGAACCTTCAAGTTCAACCTAGAACGCAAAAGGGAAAGAAAGAGAAGGGAATGGTAGGCAAAGAGGAAGAGAGAGCGAGCTCACTATGGAGAAGAATATTGAGTGGAAAGAGCTCCGGCAACCTTCTCTCTGTGTGCCCTAGATGTTGATGCCTGATATCTTCTTCACTTGGTACAATACAGTCCAATAAAATACGGTCCGAGCTGTGTATACGTATGTACATTGTACATATGTATTGCACACATTGCCGCTGTTGATTAATGTACCTTATGCGTGTGTCTATCTCCAGTTTCTGAAAGTAGAAAGCAGAGAGGAACTAGAAGCACAAGGACAAGAATAATTACACAGGCAGTTGAAAACGAAAACGAAAGGGAAAGCCAAAGGGAGAGTCAGAGAGATAAACAAGTAGAAAGTAAAAAGTTTGCATACGTATGTACGTATGCACAGGGAAGGCTGGGAATGGGATAGAGAAAGAGGGTTTCCTTTTTCAAGAGTTAATTATTTATTTAATTAATTAATTCGTCACGTACGTCCTTACACATGCAGTACTACAAAGTACCTTTATGGTGCAGTATGCACGTATGCATAGACACACATTACTTTAATGCAACTAGATAAATCTGTTTGATATACCTGATATGTGTATGTGTGAATTATGATACACATACATAATTGGTCAGCAGTTACAAACCCTTTTTTCTCTCCGCCGATAATTTGAACAAACTGAAAGAAAAACTTTGGTTTTCAATGCTTTGCTTTGTTTTACTTTTTTGTCTTTCTCTTCTTCTCTCTGTGGATTCCCACAAAGTGCGACAATAAGCTTTTGTATTGCACAGAACTTGTATTATTCAAAACCCGGGGTCAATTAGGGACCACAAGTTAAAATAGTGTTGGGGAAATAGTTCTCCAATACCTTTTGAATAGTCTGTGTAAATGATACTCATGACACGACAGAAGAGAAAGCACTATATTATGCTTTTTTCAAATCTACATTAGTTTTAAGTTTTGTTGACAACTATGTCACATAAATGAAAGTCGACTTCAGGATAGAAATCCTCGTAGTTTAATTAGACAATGATCAAACAACGTCGTTAGTACAAATATATCAATAGGACTAATTAATTAGGAAAATCATGCAATTAGAATTTTACTGCAGAGAGAGATACACTTCACTTGAAATTTATGGATAAGCGCGTGAAAATTACTGGAAAATTCATCTTAAATTTAAATAATGAGTTACATATCTTGTGGTTACAGTACCAGAGTGTAGAAAGCAGTCAATAAAAGATGACTAGTTTTAAAAAGATTTCATGGGACAAAAACCGAATGCTTACTATTCAATATCTACACAATTACATAATTTCCTATCCATACATTGGTTTGAATCAAATCACAACTGGAAACTTGTAATTTTGGAAAGGACAACATTGTACACTGTACACTGTACACGGAACACGAGCACAGTGATTATAAAAGAGTAAACTCTTACCATTTCCTGTTAGATGAGAATGAAGTACAGAATGAGACTGTGCGTGCATAGATAATTATTGAAAATTGCCTGAATACTCCGAGCCCCGTCAATAATTACGTGGGAAAAAACAAAGTATAGAGTTTGCATCACAAATGTCTATCAATTTTTCCCTATCAATTTGGATCAAACTTGAATGTTAATAACTAATCACTAACAACAGCTCAATTCAGAACAGGTTTTGACTAGATACATGCGAGACAAACAAAAATCAAAAATGAACAATGATTCGGTTGAATTGGTTTAAAATTTAAAGCAATTCAAACTGGATTTCGCTAGTATATAGAACATGTATTCAGAGCTCTCAAGTTTGTTCGTCTAAAATTCACACTGACTGAATTCAGATTTTTCCAACGACAATTATTCTAGTAATTAGCATTATTAATAGTGTGGAGCAAGAACAAAAGAGCAGGCAACTTTGCTATTTTATGAGACAGCCATTATTATTACAACTTCTCATTATCCAACCACGTTTACACAGACTGAAGAACAAGCACTGAACATTGAAAAGGATGACTAGCCTTGTTTATTTCTCCACTCAAAATACCGTATCAAGTCCGGGCTCCTTTTATTTCTCTCGCTGTGGTTCCCGGAAAGAAAAAGTTGTCAGTTCATGAAAGTTCTTTCCTGGTGTACCTTATGTACAATATACAGCTCTACCACTGTTGCTTTCTTTCTTTTCGTCTTTCTTCAACTCTCGCTGCCACTAAATTCACCATGTGAAAACGTACAATGCCTCACAAAATAAATTTGAAGGTTCAGGCAGATCTTTTTCTGAGTATCCGTTTGTTTGTATGTATGCATGTAACTATGATGTAACTGTCTTCTTATCCCGTTAATGAAGTCGAATGATTATGATTAATATCAAAGATAATCTCGATACATCCCTCTTAATTTGATGCCTTGTTCTTGGTATTGCTGCTCTGCTCTCTATTATTATTAATACATAAACTTATACATACTTGATGGTCTCTCCCTGGTCTCAAGGGTAGCGTCAAATTGAAGGTGGCTGACAGACGACAGGCACAACTAATGTGTATGTGTGTGGATTTATTGCAGACGATTGCCCAGTTGAATCGACACAACTAAACAGAGGGGATAATATCAAAATGATATTGTCTCGTCATCATCCATCATTAATTGGTCAACTCAATTTTTCAAGGTGCAGGAGGCAGACGAACAGGATAATAACAAAACATATAATATAATAGTTTTGATGCCCTTCATTCTGCCTTGTCTCTTCTCCGTGCTTTAACTCAGTTTGCTCACTCAGCCATGCTTGTTTCCGTGTAACCATATTATTTCTCATGATTACTCTCCTCCCGTCTTTGGGTGCACTCAAGTAAACTTGTGTTTATATTTATATCTACAAGTCTAGTCAAGCTTTCAGGAACGAGCAACGATGAACATTATCATTGTACAAATACTCTTCAATCAGAAATAGTTTCCCCCTTTTCGCCCCTTTCTCCATGTATTAGGATGGATAAAGCGGTAAAAAATCTGGAACTTTAGGTTGGAGAGTAATACATACATACATACATGCTGTTGTAGAGCTGACAATTTGTGTATCAAATTATAGCCCGGATGAATTAATATTACATGTTGTACTTTTGATATTTAAGCATGTAGCTTTGCGATCCTTTTTTCCCTTGTAATCCATTTCATGATTCATGATGAATAGATCACAACCCAGACTGACACAGACATTCACACAATGAAGCAGAAGGATACAAGGAAACTAATTCTCGAAAATGTAATACATATACATACATGCAAGTGTACATCCGTATCTATCTATCTATATCTATACTATTGATGATAGAATTACTATATTATTTATCATTATACTGCTATTATTAACAATCTCAAAGTTATGCAAGAGATACTACACATGAACTTGATATATTATACGCGCCTTTTGTTACGATTCATGATCCAAGTCCAATAGATACAAACAATGTAACAAGTGAGTTGTGTAAGTTACATAATATTTAATAATGATTGAATATAATATACCCGGAATAGTATACAATTAAACCCTTGTGTATGCATAATATATTATGTACTTACTTAAGGTGAGTTGGACAGAGACTCGCTGAATTTTGTATAACTAATCGCTAATTAAAAGGGACTACCAAAAGAAACAAACGACAGTTATTATTATGATAATTGATAATCTCAACTAATAATGAAAGCATGTAACTTATGATATAATAACACTTTATTACTATATAAGACGTATAGGCTGACATGATATAGATAAAGGAAGGCTAATATTTATAAAAAAATTACTGTTCTTCTCCTTGTGAACTATAATGACTATATTATGACTGCATGTGTGTGTGTGTGTACATGAATTTCATGACAAGGCTTATTCTCCCATCAGAATTAAATGTCCGATTTTCTCTTTGCTTTTACCATTTATTACCATGGAGAAAGCAGTATAAAAGCTGGACATTTAGTTACGATTCGAGATTTTGTACTTTGATTTTGAAATTGGAGTGAGACGTCTTTTTAAAAAATCTAAAATGTGAAAAACTTTGAGTGCAGCGTGTTTGAAAATTTATGATCTTTCAGTTACATTTGTGTACTTTTTTGAAAAATGGTGACATAGAAATGAAAGGGTGGATGAAAGATGATAGTACTAAATATTATATCGTATACTATTTATTATGTATAATGTATAAGACGTGGGGTAGACTTAAAGCTAATATATTTAAGACTATGTATTACACATTATATATATACTATAATTATGTAGGTACATACTTACAATAATTACTGAAGAAAAGCATTATCGTACTTATAATTTTGAATCAAACAATCGATAATTTTTATATAAAAATGAAAAATCTAGATCTAAACGTACTATTTGTATATAAAAATATTATAAATAATAATGACAATTTACATCCTAAGCGTATAAAATACTTTGAAAAATACTATTATACTCTGTTATGACAATGAGAATACGAATGCGTTGTTGCTGTTAAGTATAATTAAATGTCAATTATGCAAGATAATATATATCTAAAAGGTCAAATTTAACAAGAATGAGGTGAAAATATTAGTGGAAAAGGTTTGAAAGGTGTGTAAATGTAAATATATAATCATTCTTATACGATTTACAGTGTACTTTAATTAAGTAAGATATAATTTTAGCTCAGATATTTTCGCTTATAAATACTACAAGTGTTTAAATAAGACCCCTCCTAACGCCATCAACAAATTTTTTATTTCAAATTCAGTTGCTGTATGTATTTATCCTACTTATTGTATCCGCTAGTTAACCACGCCATAATTTATTATGATTAAATAATATAACATATTGCTTTAAAAACGCGAGAGAATGATGATGATCATTTTACAAAAGATAAAAGTTAAACATATTGATCGTATTTAAAATTTGTGGTTTAAAAAATACAGGTATACAGGTAAATACATATAAGATTATTATAATTAATACATTATTCCTTTGTTAGAATAATTAAGTCACTAGGGAAAAGAAGTTAAGGACGTGTTACAAAAAATGAAATGAAAAAATATGTACTATTGTATATTATACATGCATACAACATAAATATATATTGAGTATGATGATGATATATCCTATAAAAATTGTAAATAAATATACGTTGATTGTTTGTTTGCTAAAATAGGCAAACTGTTGCGTAATTCTCAGACTTGCGTTTCTTTTCACTGATTACTACACATTACACATACATATATTCATGTTTATCATAATACGGACGTCTTTCATGCTTGCATCAAATTTCAAAACTAATGCATCACGCTTTTATAGTTTTGTCTCATTTCATAAAAGCAAAAAAAAAGTACGAAACAAAAGTGATTTAACAAAAAGTAGGTCATGGGTCCTGATTAATAACTACTTTGAGCAAAAGAAATTTCATAAATAGGCGAAGAGGAGTGGATAGAAAGTAGAAGGAATAAAGTAATCAGAATCAGGACTGCATCAACTTTTTTCCTTTTATACGGATACGTTTGACCTTGTTCCAAAACAAAAAGAAATGATGACTTTTATAGTATTCCATGGAGGAATCATCATAACTTTTTTAATGCTCTTCCATGTTCGTGCACGTTGTCCATGATGACAGCGATCTTTCTTTGAGATTGAGATGGAAGACCAGCAAGAAGGAAGATTTTTCATGACACATACACGATACACATACATGTCAAGGGCAGTGGGACGAAAAATACATCCAAGATCCCAAATCCAAAGAAACTCATTCATTCATTCATTCACTAACGAACGAACGAGTGAGCAAGGCAAGGGCGAAATTTCTTTCTGTATTTATTAGTTACTTATTAAGCACACAAACGTAGGGACCGGAGACCGATTCGGCATCCTCTCCCTTTGACAAGAGAGGAAACGTAACGTAGGTAAGTGTTCCAGTTTGAAAGTCAAGTCAAGTCAGGACGAAAGTGCAGAGACCCATGAAGGCAGCCTATAAAACGTACATAAGATTCGATATAATATAATATTTATATCTGTGTTAAGTAAGTAGAAATTTATATAAATAGATACTACTGTGTATATAATGTATATGTAGGTTCCATATATGTATGTGTACATAGTGGCACTGATTATTCTTGTTGGCCTGGTTTTTGGTTTGGTTTGGCTTGGCTTGGCAAGATAAATTCGAACGTGTGCTGTATCTTAAAACTGAGGACTGGATAAACTTGTCGTCGTCCAGCTCCAGTGTATATTATATTGTAGTAGGTAGGAACAGTAACTAGATGCAGAAGAAGAAAGTGAAGCGAGAAACAGAGAAAGAGGAACCATAAAACTGATGAGCCAAATCAGGAGAAAGTCATGATTTACTGTATTTTTCCAACACAGCCAAAAGCCAGCCAACAGCCCAAGGACGGTGAAACACCACCAAAAGTCTGAATACGTACGAATGTGAGGATCCCATCCCCTAAAATGGAATGACTCACAAAATCACAATCTCTCTTTTCCGGTTCACATCAGCCCCAACTCCCGTTCTTCCTTCGACTTTGACTTGCACTTTTACTCCAACTCCGACTTTGACTCCGACTCCGACTCCAACTTTACATTTCTCTTCATTTTTGCAGGAGCGGAACAGGAGCGTGAATATACATAGGAGGCGAACAGGAACAGTGGGAATGAGCAAATTCATCTTTCTCTTTGCAACTCGGAATCTGAGTTGGGATCTCTGAATCTGACTTTCAGGTCCTATAACTTTGACTTCAACTTCAACTCCGACTTGGACTTTGACTTTGAGTTGGAGACTGAGTGAGTGAGAGTTTGTCTGGTGGTTTCGTTTCGTTTGCTTCTTGCTGCTTACGGCAAGCGGAGGAGAGTCAGGAGGACGGTAAGCTCCTTACTTTGATACCTTTTATTATTACTTGTACTTATGTCGACTACACAATTTGCTGTCTGTGTATATGTGTGTGTGTGTGTTTGGGCTTCTCCCCTCTTTTGAATTTGACAGTTCTCTATCTGTCTGACTGACTCCCTGTCTATCTGGCTCTCTAGTGTGGCCTGCGACTATGCAGATATACATATATTATGTATTGTAGATACAATAGCTTGCGGCTGCAACTTTAATAACTTTGAACGTTTTATCAAAATGAAAACTACTAACTAACTATCGTCATCATGTCATATCATATCACATCATCATCATCCTTGTCCTCTTCGCCTTCTTATTCGTCTCCGCCTTTGCCTTGGTCTTTTGGTTTCGTGTGATCTGCTCGTGTTTCAGGACTACTGCAGATGGAATGAAAGTTCATAAGTCAATACATACACATGTATTATGCATTGCAACCGTACATATTATTACATTTATGAGAACATTAAGTGATGATGAAGCATGTTGCATATTTGAGTACCATCATATATTAACATTGTTAGAATTATGCACGCAGTATTTGTGCAGGTCAAATTATTACATACTTCAGTATAGATAAAGATCACGATTGAACATAACGGTGGCCTTAAATTATAACATTATCTGTTACTTCATATTGTAAGTGCGTATTTATTTCCTGAATATTATTATTCAAAGGTTCACTTGTCGTTAGCTCTGTAAAGGGTACCAAGGACACGAGGGACCAGATCAAAATGTAACATGTTTAAGTGACTTTGATTTTTTGCAATTTCATCCGGAGCTTTTTTACCAACATCACAAAGTTTTTGTGAAACCTCCTCTATATTTTAACACAGCGGCATTTTGGCTCTGTACAATGGATGTATGTCTACCATCGTATTTATGTATATGACGACGACTGATCGCGAGCTCAAAAGGAAACGTACCTATAAGCTCAAAAGCCTAATGTTTTGAAATGCTTGGAAGCGTTCTTCGTCAATCCCTTCCGCGTTTTCCCTTTTATTGGGTAATATTTGTCGATCTATCGAAACTTGAAGCCCTGGCTTGGTTTTTGAATAGAAAATATGAGACGCGTGTGTTTATGTAATACTTGAGTATAAATATATGTATACCTGGTATACAACGCAATACAAGATGTGCAATGTACATTTTACATGTTGTACATTGAAAGGACTTAGAACTCTGCCTTTTATCCGGAGGAAAGAAACGATTTTACTTTTAAAGTTGACATTTTCATTTTGTCGTGTAGTGTACCTATAGACATAATATGTACATCATATAGTATAGTCATAAAGTCCTCGGTATGAATTTACAAAGCGATTTGAACATTGAACTTGGAGCATGGAAAGTGCATTTGGAGCATGTCATCAGTCATTATTTCATAGGTACGGTATTACGACAACCTGTTTTTTGTGTACATTCTATGCTCAATGCTCACTCCAACTATCGTTTGATCATTCCCAATGCCGAGTAATCACATGACGACAATGTGTACCGCGTATGAGACGTAAAAGTACGTATCTACAAATATCTATGTATGTGGATATAGGAAATCGCTCATGTATCTGGATTAAAGACGAATCCATGCCGTGGACTTTGATTTCACCAATATTGGCTCTTTTTTCAACTTTTTTCTGTAACTTCCCCTTCCCCTTCGGATTTTGTCTAATTACTTCCGCGGGTTCCAAATATAGCTGCTCATATATGTAGCTTATATAATAAAGTAAGCTCCTTTTTTATTTATTTATAGATAATAGAACATATTGTATACCATATGTAGTATCGGCTTATCTACAGGAAGTTGCTCTTTAAAAAATTGAGGATAATTCAGGCTGTAGAAAAGACTTGGTGGGTTGTGTTCACCTTAGATTTTTTTTCCCTTTACAATGGCAGCAATTCCTTTTTTAAAGTAATATTGTAACGTAAAAGGTTAATTGAAGCTTAAGCATATTGTTCTGATCCTAAACGCTTGGAAACGTACAGACATAATAATATGGCAAATGGCAATTTATCTAGATTCAAACAATCCTTCCTACACATATGTATAAAGTACAAGGGTAAGCTGGAACTACAGCAGGAACTGTTTACAATCCCTTCCACTTTACATAATTATCCGCCTCTGGGCTATTGATACACTTTGCCAAAATAACTGATGTTGGACAATATGAGCATTTTTTCCGAAGAAAAGAAATCGTTGCCAATATTATATTATAGAAAGTGGAACTTCTTTCCCTTAAATTGTAAACAGTTGTCAACCCGGATTTTAAAAATCCAGTCTAAAAGAGGAAGGAGGGGATGAATCGAGGGAAAGATTTTGTTGTGGCATACTTAATAGCAAGTATGCACATTGAGATACATAGAAAACACCTTTGTAGTAAAAAGAGCTCAACTTTTAATTGTGTACAAAAGTGATTCAATTCATCGTTGGCTTGGCCTGGCTTTCAACTTTTAACTTTCCGACCTGCATGTATATGTATCTTGAGTAGGTACTTTTGTCTCAAAACGCCACCAAAAACAAAGCAAGAGTTTGCTCAAGGTAATAAAGGTAAAACACTGTAGGATTCATGATACAATATATATATATGCATATACATACAGAGAATTAAGATCAAGACGTATACTTACATATATAGCTATTCGATAACTCTGCAGATTCAGCCGTGTCTTAAGGAAGAGAGGAAGAGAATGGGATAGATTGAAGAAAAAATCTTCTCGTTGCCGCTCGCTTGCCCTTTGCCTCTTCTTTCTTTCTCCCACTTGACTTGACTTCTTTTGTTTCTCTTTCTCGTCCGTGAGTAAAGGAGCCAAAAGGGGAGAGAAGGAGGGCAAATCTATTTAAGGATAAAAGTGAGCTCAACTCGGCTTTGTTTTAAGCTTTGTTTGTTTGGACGCCTCTCGTAACTTTTACCTCAAGTTGAACGCCGAACACTGCGAGTTACTAAACACTGAACACTGAGCGCGCAGTAGAGAACACGGCTACATACTTTCTCAAAACTTTCTTAATTTCTTATCTCACATACTTAACGAGCCTCCGAATATCTGTGTTTATTATATATTGTATAAGTATTTGCCCATTGTGATCTTTTCCTGGATTCCGTGTCTTTCTTTTCTTTCATCTAGTTCTCTACATACTCTGCACATCCAGATTATTTATAATCCCCACAAACAATTCATAATATCGGCCGTCATCAAACCTCAAAAGTCAACACATTTTGTCGAATCTACTCCCATCCGTAAAATGCGCAAGCTTTTTAAATCGTCAATCGCAACAATATCATTACATGGGAAGATTTAGGATGCTATTTTTTAGGCTTCTGCAGACAAAGTCTCATTATGTACAATGAAAGGATTTCCGTGCAAAGGATTTTCCACTCGTAGATTTTTGCAGAGTGACAAAACGTTGACAGGTCGACAAAATTAAGGTTAAGTCACACTCACGTTCACTTTTGGAATACATTAAGTTTATATTATCATCATCATTTTCTTCTCCTTGTTATTTGTATGCATGTATGTATGTGTATGAAATTTTTCTGGATTACTCTAGCCTGAAAAATGTTATTCCAGAGAGGCGCGTTTGAGCCCACGAAATATAAAAAGTGTCAGCAAATGGCAAAAATGTTGAATTGTCATGGTATACATGCATACGTACACATACATAACGGGAGTTGTATACACGCATCCACACAACCTGGGAGCCCTGTGCAATTTAAAAAGTTTACCTTGAGCCCTAACAAATTGGGAAACATTAAGAGAATGACAGATCGCATTAGTTTTTCTTAATCGCAAGTCCTTCATTCAACGAGGGAGAAAGTCAGTGCCAACGCCAACGCCAACGCTGAAGCCAAACAAGGACGCGGAGACAAGAACGGAAGGAGTAAACTGGGTAACTTTGAACTACGATGTAAAGGAAAATGCGAAAAAACTAGAGTACTATTACACATTATACGTACGTACAAACTACCAATACGCAATAATAATAATGTCTATAGGCAGCATAATACATATGTATAGAACATGGTTGAGGGACAGAACAAGTTGACAAAAGACAAGGAAACTCGTGTAGTAACCAGTCTGTCTCTATACATATATGTACATGTAGTTTGGGCGGAGAATCGGGGATCGGAATCAGAAAGAAACTTATTGTTAGTCTACATTGCTCCTCTTTTAATTCCTCGTCCAATGTGTGTAAATTAGTCGGGAAAGGAAAGTGCAGGACGAGGACGAAGCAAAAGACAGAGTCAGACTCGGGCGACGAATCAGACATGTCCAAAAGTTAAAGTTAAAAGTTGAAGTTGACTATGAGAGTTTGCTTGACATACAGACGAGGGAAGGAGACACGACCAGACCAGACCAGACGGGAGAATAAGAGAGAGAGAAACAGTAGATAAGGAGAGTGGAGTCGAATGAGGAAACTGTGGAGGAAGCGAAAGGAGATGAATTGATGATTCGCTCATTTGCAAGGAAAAAATCCACCGTTTTACTTTTACTCAATGACATCTTCGGGACAGGGACTTACAAGTAGATGCGTAATAGGAGTAGGAGCAGTATGTAGTAGCCGAGTTCTAATGAATTTATCCTCGCCGTCAGCCAACTGTGTGATAAGCAGTGCTGTGAAATTGTGACTAAAAGTAAAAAGTCTGCCTTTCTATCTATACGTATGTATGTATGCCTGTCTGCCTGTCTTTTGCTTTCTCTTGCTCCTTCTGCTTTGATATTGACTTTCACTCATGTGAATTTTTCCTTTTCTATGTATATTCGATAGGAAACCTCGACAAAACTTTTTACTCTCCGCCTCCTCTTCATTTTTCAAGACACACACTTTTCAGTCCATTCAAACTACATATGGAAAAATATGTGCGTGACATACGTATAATAACATATTATATTTAGTATACGGAATTTTTTCCTTTTTTAGTACCTACTCTGTTAACTAATTTTCCGGGCATGCACAAAGGGATACAATTTGTATGCACACAGAATTAAATACAAATAAAAGACTCAGATTTTTCTCGGATGACTCACTTTCATATACATATACGTACATGCACATAAAGCATAAAGACACTTTTGTGATGAGATGAACCACATATAAACTAAGATGAAATGGGATGAGATGACACGCGGCGACATGACCGACTTCTTGGTAAATTTTTATGCCTATATTGATGTATATATATAAAATGTATAATATTTATAGGTATACATCTATAGATGCCACGGGGTAAACTTGGAGCCCAAGTTTTCAACTGGGAGCTTTTTCCAGTTGAAAATCAACCAGCAGAAATTCAGATTCGCCAAAAAAAAGTTGACTGGCTGACTGACTCGCTCCTTCACTCACTCACTCACTCACTCAGACTTTCACTCTCTGATTTACCCAAATTGCCAACTCAATAAATAAAAGTTTTCCCCGTGGTTTTTGTTCTTCTACTTCTCTTGCCTCTTCTTGTGCTTGTGGCGACGAGATTCGAGGAAAATATCTGCATACTTTTCCTTCCTTCTTTATGTACAGTTACATTTTATATAAGTACATGTATATTGTATGTAAAGTTATAGACACAAAAGTCAGTGAAAGTAGTTTTCCGCGAACAAATAAAAAAAGAGCTGAAGATGAAACGAAAGGATGTTTTCACATAAATGTCGAGCCATCATCCTAATCAAGAATATGTAAAGTGTAAAGACTGTCGGAATCCCTGCGATTTTTATGTACGTGCATACATACATACATTCGCATTATCCATTTTGCAAAAAAACTTTACATTAACGCAAAAAAGACGCAATAATAACATCAAACATCAAGAGTTTCAGGACTTTATTATGAATTCTCGGAATTTTCCGAGTTTTGACAGCCAAGCTGACATTTCACAAGGAAATATGCTTGCATAATACCCTGATATGAATAACTGTATATACAATATACATAAGTATGCAAGTTTATTATACAACTTGTGTGCTACTTAATGTGGTTGACATTTAGGCTACTAAAACTGGACTCTATGAAAAAAAGAGGGTAAAACTAGGCTTTAGATGAAAAGAGCCACAAGGTGGCAATTATATCTGAATATATTTATATGTATATCCCATATGTGCGCAAATAGCCCCACGTAATAATGATGACGGTTGTAATACTGGTTACGGGAAATGATTGTAGTGAAGTAGGTACACATACATACAGCGTCATCATGATGCCCGACCTTTTCACCTCAAGCCAACAATTAAAATCGTAATGTGTAGGAATTAACGCGTCAATGTGTTCTCGGAAAGGGATAATTTTGGTTTTATTTTATTGTTCCTCGTTTTTCTTGGTAGTTCTCGTTCCAGTTCCACTTCCAGTACTACATGCATACATACATACATACATACATATAGTCTCACTTCCATTTGGAAAATGGAATAGAATAGGATAGAATAGAATCGAATCGAATAGACGGAATGGAAAAAGGCGACAGACAGGTAGATATTAAGAGAGACAGTAAATATTGCGGTGACTCTCTCTCTCTTTCTATTCCGTAGAAAATTGTGCCACTAACATAGAAAAATAGCCCCAAGACTTGTACAAGTAGGAATTTTAGGAGCGCTAGGATATGCATTTATGTATGTACGTGAAATGTACACATATGTATGTATGTAGAATATGTCCTTGTATGTTGACACAAGGAGTCGTTTAAGTCGGTGGAATAGGTTAGAGCATCAGAAACAGAGAGACCAGGGTTTTGAGTCTCTACCTAATGAAATAGATCTAAAGTATTCCATTACCTATGGCATGGTGTAATCCTCACTGTATGTATGTATGTATGTAGTTCAGTATCTGCCATCTCTGCTTGTTTCTTCTTCTTTTTTCCTTGGTATATCTGGAGAATCTGAAGGCTCTTCCCTAGTTTTTCACTCGTTGCCTCTTCCTTTTCCCCTGCTTTCTCCCTGTCCGTGCAGTTAAAGCCTGAGCCGAGCTAGTGAGATCCATTTGATGAATGAAAAGACATTTGAAAGAATGAGCTGAGAGTCAGGGAGTAAAAGTGTCCGTCTCTGGTGATTGGTTGTCTAGAACCCAGAATCGAGAAAGTAGTGTAGAGAGTAGGTCTAGAGTCTAGAGTCTCTCTCTGCTGTTTTCTATGTACATGTACATATCTCCATGTTATGTGATGCAATGTGTGCTGGCAGTGTTTGTAAGAGATAATATATAAAAAAGTGGGGAGTTCTCCCTTATCATATGAATCGTACAACCCGTACAGTAGTTACAACTGTATGAAAAGGTCCATACATATATACATACATTTGAATGAAGAGTACGTAAGAAGAGCTCTCGACTCCCTTTTTGCAATGTACATACAATAATAATAATAATGTTAGCATAGCTTTGGCGATGGCTCTGGAAACCTTACTTTTTTCCATGGTGTGAATTTCAACTGCGGTTCAGTGTTTTTTCCTTCATAAGGAAAGAGTGGGACAGAGTTACGTCGTCATAGATTCCTCTTACTCCTTTACATTCTCTCTCTCTCTCTCTCTCTCTCTCTCTCTCTCTCTTTCCTACTCCTTCAGCGTGTAAGACTGGCCAATATCATTATTTTACCAAGTTTCTATATCTTCAAGCCGATCACCTTCACCTCCGTTATTTCAAGTCCCCTTCCGCTTTCTCCAGTAGACTTAAATGTGTGTCTCGTACCCTTTTCTTCATTTGGAAGGTTTGACAGTAATTGCACTAAAGGCGGATTTATCTACGTTTTTGTAATTATTTATTCAGCTTCTATAAGTAGGTAGTATTATTGTACATACCATAGATTTTTCCCGGTTCAAAGTACTAGACGTAATTCACATGGCATAAATGCATGTACTGCATGGCTTAAAATTCATATAGTAGTAATACAGTATGCAGTACTAAATGAATTTATTCGGTAAATTTGTTGTCACGTAAAACTGTTTTATTGTCCAATTTTCAATTATTATTTGTGAAGTATGTTTACATTTTCTACAATAAGAAAACATAGATATTGAGTTTGTCTTTGCTGCAAAATGTCTATAATGTGTCTAACTTACGGTTTTATCCAAAGGTGAGTTGTTGGTGTGAGCTGGCTGGCTCTCTAGCCTCTGAATATGTATGATATGATACAACTGCTGATAGAACTGGAGAGTTTCCTTCCGTCCTTTTTTCGACGACTGAACATTGAACATACATGCATGTGATGTGATGTTGTTATGTTATATTATGGCGCATTTGTATGCTCATGTGTTTGCATGCACACAAATACATACAAAATAGAAAGTGAAAGTGGAGTGCATAAGTAAAAGTAAAATTGTGTATGTATGTATGTATGTATGTACACATGTGGATGCCTTGGAAAATATGTGGAGAGTCCGGAATGCCATGCCATAGAGCCGTCTGTCTGTTTTTCAACATTTTAAGAACACTTAAATTACTTCTTTTCCCCTGCATTATCTAGATTGAATTTTTTCCCCTTCCACAATTCACAATAGACAAAGAACAAGAAATGCTCTTGGTCACAGACTCAAACACACACACACAAACCTAACCAGAACAGTATCATCATATACATACATACACACTTATACTTATACATATAACATGTACTCGTTTCCTCATCAAGAAAAGGGGAACGCGTTTCTCCTTTTAAAAGAAACGTATGGCTATCTATATAATTGTATTATATTACATTGCGCATAGAGAGTGAAAGACGACGGAGAGAGAGAGAAAAGTAAGGACAAGCAGAAGAAGGAGAGTCACGCTTGAAGAGGGGAAAAGCAAAGAAAAAGGGTTGTTACCATCGCCCTGGAACTGCACACATTATACATACAAATACATATATAGAAACTACGTGGAACTGGATATTCCTATTCATAGATTAGTGAGTTCTCACACCCACGACCAAACCCACGACAAGGACTGAGCAAACTGATGTAAGTCTTCTAGTGTGTGTGTGTGTGTGTGTGTGTCTGGGGTCTTGCGTCTCAAGGAGTTTTTTGAAAGTCATTTCAAATTTATAAGGTTTAGCCAGCCCATCTTCCGGATTGCGAGTTTTAAAATGTCCATTGTGTCTATGCCCTTGTTTGTGTGTGTGTGTGTGTGTGTGCTTGTGTGTGTAAGCGAGAGACAGCGAGAACGGGAGAAAATGTGTGTATGGTGCAAACTAAAGTGTGTACTTTAGCAGGCTTGATAGATTAGACAATGCGCAGTAATTTTCTCCATGCAAATTGAGTTTTGGGATTAATGATATTCCCATATACCTAAACACATATACATACGTGTACGTGTATACTATTACCATTAACTGGACGAGCAGAGTTGAAAACTTACGCACGACACGGGAAGTAGGCAGAGAGCAGAGAAGAGCAGGAAATTTAAATATATGAATAGATTTTCATAGATGGATAGATGGATGGCTGGCTGGCTGTTATGCATATCATCGACTCGTGGATTTTACTTTAATTAACTAAGTACACATTCTCGAGGGGCTCCTTCACCAGCCAGCCAGCAAGCCTGCCTGTTTTTATTGTACTTCCATACATATGTGTGCGTGGCTATATTATGTATATATGTATGTGTGCTTTCCCTTCATTTTATTCCTGGCTTTAGCGATGGTGACGGGGATGGCTTGAGATGCTATTTCTGTTCTATTACTATGATTATCTCTCAACTCTTGGAAAAAGCCCTTTTTCTCCTCCTCCTACTCCTCACAATTTAAAATGCAGGGGAGACAATCCCGCTCAAGGAGCAATTTACAAGAGTAAATAGAAAAGAAATGGACCTTTGACGGGAACAATAAAAATTGTTTCTAATTTGTAAGTCATTCCACATTCATCTTACGTCATTTGCCACTCCTATTCATCGGTATTTTTGTAAAGGTGGAAACAAAATGCTGTGTGCAACTATATATACATAGGGATTCGGGAGGTTTTACAAAAGCACAATCCATTTACTTTTCTACCTTATGGCGTATTACCAATTTTATGTGCATTCAATAGATAAATTGTTTCTTTTAACTTGGTATTATTGTATTGAAAAAAAATCTTTGGATTGAGAGGTAGGCTAAAAAATTCAATTCAATCCCAGACATGGGCAACGACTCTATTCATTTTTTCTCATGATTAATGACGTGGAATTACGGGTAAACGGCCAATATGTTCAACAGCTCAGTTGTATCTCATTTATTTTGTCCTTGTCTTTGCCTTTGTCTTTGTCCTGGAAAATCTTGGTATTGGCCGGATTCGTCTACCTTTTCCGTTTTGGTAAATGGCGATAAGGCTACCATTTCAATTTGCACCGTTTCACTTTGGTTGGTTTTCGAGTCGCCGTGAAACAGATTATTCCGATCTAGACGCTTAGCTTCGTCGAAAAAGTATATGTACTAGTGTGTGTCTTACGTCTTACTTATAACTATGTATATACATATAAAGTTATTGGATACGATGAATGTACAGAAGGAAATTCGAAATCCAGGGGCATATTTTTCATATTCCATTGAATATTTAAATGAGCAAGATGAGAAGGTAAAGGAAAGCAGAGGATGGAAAAAAAGACAAAGACGAAACGACTGTCTTTATTACTGCCAATGTATACATGTATGTATAATGTGTAGTTTTACCGTTCCCTGTCTTTGTTCTGGTCCTTGAATTCTTTTTCTTTTGCTATGCATACATACATACATACATATAGCTTTCCTTGTTCTCCTCAGATCTCTTTCCATCTTCTTGCAGAAACTTGCACAGGGTCTACATTCTACATGTATGTATAAAATGTATGTAAATGCAGATCTGGCCTTTCCCTTTCCTCAGGTCTAAAGTTTAAGTAGCACATTGTGTGAGAGTTCTGTTTCCCGTCATTCGCTCATCCATTCCACTTCATCCACCATCATCGAGTTATACATGTAGACAGAGGCAGAGACAGTCAAAGACAGAGACAGAGACATACACATAGACTTGAACATTGTATCCAGAGATTCAAATATCCAGCGAGAGATATGTAGATGCAGCTGTAGATATCGAGGAAGGCAGAAGAGGAGAGCAGAGCAGAGCGGTGCTTGGATGAAAGCTATTGAAGGCCATTTTATTTGAAACACGGACTGGGCCCACGCCACACTGTTCCTCCTCCCTTTCTCTTTGCCCATCTTCCTCTGTCATCTCTTCTTTTTTTACTTGGTTTTTCTATCTTTTTCATTCTTTTCTTTTCATTTCTTTGAAATTTTATAGGTAGCAGACATCTGCTTCTCTTTTTCTCCCTTCTTTTTCTTGCCAATGCAGATGATGTCGTACATTTTATATAACAGCAGGGTTCTTATTCTCATTCTCATTCTTATTCCTATGTATATGTACTTATTCCTACTTGTACTCTACCTCGTATGTACTCGTTTTCTACTTGGTTTTTGTCGCTTCCCCCGTCTTTTCCCTCGTCTTCTTTGAAGGAGAAGTGTTCGCGAGAGAACAGAGAGACGCATTCCTTTGCTATTCAGCAACCATCTCATTTTTTCATAGTCATGCTTTCCCCTGCTTTTGCCATGGCTTGCTTCCCACTGTATGTATGTATGTATGTACAGTGCTGCACGGTATTTTTTATTCCCTTTTTTCTATTTCTCTTTCTTTTCTGTCTAAATTCGAAAATGTGGTGTGTGTGTGTGTGTGTGTGGATATATTTCCACAGTCAAATCCTATTCATTCATTCATTCCATTCCATTTGGATGATGACACTGCAATGGTGTGGTTTGGTATGGTATGGTGTGGTGTGGCTTGGCGTGGTTGGCATATATTTTATGCAGTATAAATATGTTGAGAATATAGGCTAAAGAATTCCCCCCCCCCGGCGTTTTGTTACTTTTCCTTAACATTCTACATGTTTTTCTGTATGTATGTATCTTTACCATAAGCATGTGTGTGTGTGTGTGTGTGTGTGGCTGGGTTGTTAAAGCCATAAGCCTTAGAAATTACTTTCAACAAAAATTGTTTATTTCACTCCAAAGATTCCCAGGGTAGGTTCTTTTGCTGTTCCTTTGTCCTACCTCTGCTTTCTTTTCTTTCTTTTTTCTCCTGGCCTTTCTCCCTCCGTCTTTCCTTTGCCGTTGGGTTGCCTTTGCAGGAATTTGTGTCGAGTTTTCCGTTTCTTGGGGGAGCTTCTTCTGCAGATGAAATCAGGCAAGGCATGAAATCAGCCGCAGAATTATTATATGCATATATATATGTATACATGTATTTATGTAATGTGAGTTTGTATAGACCAATAGACATCAAAAACGTAAGGAAAAGGAAAAAATAACAGTTTTTCTATTACTACTGTCACGTTTATTTTCACGTCCTTTTGCATCCTTTAAAATGACGATGGTGATGATGAGGACGATAATGGTGGAACGAATGATGGCGGCAGTAGTGGTGATGGTGGTGGTTGCTGTGATGGTGACCTGCTTTTGATCGCAGCCTCCATTTGTACACTGTACACTGTACAATGCACAATTCAATGCTGAATGTTGTGTACGTATCTTATGTGTGAGGATCAATGGAAAATGTTGTTGAATGCAACTTTTTGCCAAGTGTCATTGGTAATGGCCCATGTTTTTGTGGATTTATGTAATTTGTGGGAAAAGCACCGACTTTGCGGTGAAAGCTGTGGCGGTGGTACAGTTGAAAGAGTTATTGAGGTGACACAAGTTTTTGCATGGGTTTGTATATTTGAATTTGTAAAGAGGCTCCATTATTAGATAGTTTCCTATACAAATATGTATACATGCATGATGTACAGTTAAAGCAACTTTCAATTAGTCATTTATAGATTGTGAAAATTAAATTAAATCGTAGTCGTACGGTACAATTGCCAAGAGTAAAGGTGTAGAGTTAACCTGAGCTTTGGAATTGGGTTAGTGGGGCAGTGTAAAGATTTGCCGTGTTTGAGGACTTAACGCGTGGGTGATTGATTAATTGATTTATTTCATGAAAGACGAGACGTATATATCTGTATATTAGTCAATTTGCCTAATAACCATGCCCTGTTTATTTTATCCCTTTGAGGGATTATTCATTAACCCGACCACGCCAATTTAAAACTGGAAATTTAGATTGCGTTTTCAAATTGCGCATATTTTCTGATTGGATTATACATTATACTGAATCAGGATTATCAGGTATTTATAATATATTTTTCACCAAAATCGGTTCTTATGGGCGATCAGGTGAATTTTTTATGGAGGTGAAAGCGGCGCCTTATTTTACATACATTGAGATGTCGTTATCTTGATGCAAAAACTCCCTTTATCCTGCAACTCAAACAGAAAAAGATAGAAAATTGCAAATGTATAAAGTATAAAAACAGAGATGAAACTTCCATGTCAGATTTTCCTTTGTGATTCGCATACCTGACGCTTTGATGGTACAGCCGTGGGATTAAAATTTCAATGAAGACACAATAAAGGGACGCGTAGGTATGTGTATGTATAAACGTGGGAAAGGTACATAGACACGCCAATCTCTTTAAATATTTTTTTTGTCCATTGATACTTGTAAGGAGGGGTGAAGATGAGAGGAGAGAAAACAGAGAGCAATGTTTTGGCTCAAAGTCTGTCGAGTTTCTTAGAGTTAAGCCCTAATCCCGTCAAATGCTCAAAATACTAATTATACATACACACACACTACACACCCATACAAACATACATACAAACACATTATGATTTTGATTCGCTGTCTGTAGAGTATAGCATGGTATAGTTAAGTCGCAGTGGCATTTACATAACTTTGATGTTCATTTTGACTCAACCTGATTTGACTTGACTTGACTTGACTTGAAGCTTGAAGCGTGACACGTTCTCCTGATTGGATCCTCCATTCATGCATGGTCTTCCTGCTCTCAGCACTCGGCACTTGTGTATAATTACGAAACGAAATCGAATCCCCATTGAGCTTGCATTCATTCCGTATCCTACAGGTCTCGGAGAAATCTCCAGGAATCTCTTCAACCTACACACATATGTACATACACAGATATTTATTTGTGCTTTTTCTCAATTAAAAATCAAAAAAAGGATGTATATATACTTGTACACTGTACTCTGTACACCCACGCAAACCTACCCTAACGCAGTGCTGCTCATCCTTTGTATCTTATAATTAATACATATATGCATAATGCGTGGAATAATAGTCAGCAACGAGTCTCGTCCTCACGTGTCGAACGAGCAAGTAAGTAAGTAAGTATAGTTAGATTGATCCTAGTCTGACCATTGAACTTGATGGCGGGGGAAGAGGCCTCAAGGGCTATTGCTAATTAATGATAATACCCACACTTGCTTGCTAGAACAAAGATAATAATAGAAAATAAAAATAACTGTAATGACATGGGTGAGCTTAGACAATGGAGCTTTTCGATTGTAGTTTTTCTAGTTATTTTTAGCTGTAATATCGTAGCTGTAGGCTAGCTTATGTATCGTTAGCTACTTTATTCCTAACTGTTGAAATGCATTTTTAAAAACATTTTAGTAAAAGCTCTAATTAAGCTGTCCATATCTATGTATCTAAGGGATATCTCAGCTATTCTAATTTCATCTGTGTAATGTGTCTGCAGTTAGACTCGCATGTTTTTTGTTTTACCTTTTTTGGTACAAAATCACAAAGTGAGCCGAATGTCAAACCGTTGCAAAATGTGATGAAAGGTAATGTTATGGAATGAATGAACGGAGTACGTACATTCATTTTCCCCCACAAATCTGCTGTTCGCTTGCTCACACTTTCAGGGTATGTTCATGGGTCAGTGGAGTCAACGTGACGGAAGGATTCAGATTGTGTGAGGAAAATGGCAAGGATTTCCTCCATATATAAATTTAAACAGATGTATGTATGTATGTACTTACATTTTTGTGAGAGAGTAGAAGGCAGAACAAAGCCAAATCTCACGAGGAGGACTTTGTTCGTCTATTACGGATGTACTGTGTATAATGTATTATATCTTACATCTATATAAATGTATAAGGCTCATTTTTATACATTATATGCAGACGGGAAATGCATGTATCAATTCCAACACTTTTACAGGGTAGGAGCAGAACGGCGATCCTGATATTTGAAAATTATTAGTATAATGCTGCGAGTTATATGTTGACTACATATAACTTGAACGAGGAAAAAAGACTCGGCTGGGCGAGTGTGAGTTGAGAGCTGAGTTGAGTTGAGTTGAGTTGAGTATAGTTTATCCTCCCACCGATACGTGTGGGCTCAAATGATGGTTCTGGAACATTGTGTGTGTAACTGTTGGCTACGGAAGACAGTGGTAGTCCAAGAAGTAAGTTTTGGACGTCGTGTACGAGACATAAAATATAAACTATGATCATATGATGATAGAAGCTTGAAGGCTCGAACGTTGAATCTTGTAAGAATAGGTTTTATTTGAGCAGAGACATTTTTCTCTGGATACTTTACTTTCCCCTTGTTCTCTCACTCTCTCTCTCTCTCTCTTTTACTGTGTCTAGTTGGTCCTGGTCCCAGCAGATAAGGAAGGAGGTGGAGAAGGTATTTTGATATATTGAGAGGAAAGGAAAGATGAAAGCGGAGAAGAGTAACGTTAGCGTGTGGGTATGGGAGGAGTCGCAAGAGGAACTATAATAATATTTGTGGAGAATGGAGAAATACTGGGATGCTTTCCCTTCGACTCTCCACGAGTATGATCATGACAATGACTCCGTGTACTTATATATGTATGTATGTATTGTACTATGTACGTCCATGTGTGAGGAGGTGACAGACAGAAATATACTTTGACATTATATCTCATCACTCTTGGGCTTGTTGGAGAAAGCTGGCTGTGTGACTTGTTAAAATTTTTCACTCGTACTCATCTCTTGCATTTCCCATTTCTTCTTTTTGGTGGCGATGCCACCAAGACTCGAGAGCCACATGTGTGTATGTGTGCAAATGGACAAAAAATTGGTGCAACTCTTGGAACAAGTGAGAACCATATACGTACGTACATACATATTGTACATTGTACTGTATTTTTCGCGCTGGAGTTGTCTCTCTCTCTCTCTCTCCTTCTTGTCTCTTGCTCACCAGGACTGTGCAATCTCAATTGCCATTACAGCCGCAGCAGCTAAAATGACAATGGATATGACTATGACAATTGCCACTAGAATTTCGCCATTATATACAAATATACGCTGTGGCTTCAATATAAACATACATAAGAGAAGAGTAAACGGCCAACTGCTGAAGAAAAGGGGACAAGTTCGAGTTGGCAAAACTCTCACAATATTCCCAAGCTGGTCTCTTTTCCTCCTACGTTTTCCTTCGATCCCAACTCCTTGCCCTTTTGCTATTTACTTCACGGGTTTCCCACGACCTAGTTATTATGAACAACATGCACTTTCCCCGTGGATCATCCCAATTTTTTTGCAACTCTGAAAGCTGGACACTAGACGGACAATGAGATATAGATTTAAGTACAAAAGTACATGGGCAATGAACAGGGACAGGGACGATACATACATAAACAAAAAATGTATGGGGGAAGCTTGATAAAATTGTTCATCATGCTCTTTTATCTTTGTATTCTTTCTCTTGTACTTCTTCGCCGGGCATTGACGGGATTCAGCTAAAACAAACCAGCATTCAGCCCGCATGGTGGCCCAGGACTGGGAGGGGAGAAAAAGAGAATGTCCCCGGGTACTCTATTCTCAAGTAGTCATATAACTATTTTCCTCTGGTTTACGATGATCGTCCTCAAGTTTGCATAATTTTACAGATACGCAACTTAGTATACACACACGCATACATGTACAGTGGGGAAAGCGTTTTGTTTGCTTTGCATGCTGGGTGGTAAAATGGAAAATTCATATGGAGAATCGCAGACCGGGTGTATAAAAAAGCAGTGGATAATATCATGGTAATACTGTCTCGGTGCAGGAACGAAGCGTGTCAACAGAAGGGGGCGAGAATCATCGCTAGATGAAAGAAGTGGACGAGGGGAGGGAAACTTAAAAAGGAAAGGAAGGAAGAATCAGGTGCGGAGGGAAAAAAGAAGATTATATTCATGCAAGAAAACCACCCATAACTTCAAATTACGACTGCATTTTAAACTTGTAAAGTGAAATGTATCCAAACGTGTTCTTGTCTGTGTAAAGGATTATTTGCAGCCTATGAGAGAGAGAGAGAGAGAGTTCATTTTTATTTTTGTGTTTAATTCTAAATACATTAGGGAGCTTTAGAATACCGCATTACAAATTAATTCCGCTCTGCCGACTTAATCTTGTTTGTTTAAGTTACGTGACATTACTTTAAGGCTCATTTTTTAGGTTCTAAAACAAATGTCAAACCTCTCAAATGACTGAAGGTCTATATTATATGTTTATGTACAATATTTTTCAAAGAAAATTGTAGACAAAACAAGCTATACTTACGACTGTGTGCTTTGTGCATGTACATATGTATATTTAAGCATATGTAAATATCTTACGCACACGGCTTGTCTGTTTGTGTTTTCTCTTGGTTTTGATAGGCTGGAGTCAGTACGTAATTCAAATGTGGATAAATAATGTTTTTGTCTACTCGGCAGATTTTATGGCCAATTCCCAGTATGCCCTGGTTGGTTTTACATGCACAATGTACATCCGAGACAGCGAGGGAAAGTAAATACGCACAACATACATATCGTCTGAGAAGGTGCAAAAATGGCTATACGAGCAAATGCAACTTCAAAAAATGGTCATACGA
>JAQIVE010001078.1:0-28022 GCA_034698285.1 Sminthurinus bimaculatus
ACCTCTAAACATCAACCGATCGGGACGAAATTTTTTGTGTGATTTGAGGGAACCAAAAGCAACAAAATGATGGGGTATCTGCTTGAGAAATAAAATAAAGTTCATTTGTGGACCAGTCTACTGTACACGTGTTCAGAAGATTACAGAAAGGAAACCCCCATTCAAAGACTTGTGAATTGAACATAATGCTGGAACATGAAATAATACTGATTGCTATTTTAAGCAGTATTGGATGCTTAAAAATAATTGATTCAGTTCGCCACATGGTTTCATTTTTTAAGTTTCATTCAGTTTCAATTTCAATTTATTTTTCATTGTGACACACATCATTCCGTGTATTAGTGAACATTGAACATTGTAAACAGTGAATAATGTGCGAATGTGTGTTTTATAATGGAATGGAATAAATATAATCGAAGCTAGTTCTTTCACTCGGCATGACACAAATATGCAAGTACTTGGGAGTAATAATGAAGTAGTAATATTCTGTATCATAAATGTTTATAGTTTTTTAGTATTATTGCGTGCTTTGTTTCTCTCTCACATCATTTTAACATAAAATACCGTAATTGATCCAAAAAACTTTTTTCTTCTCTGTGTACATTTGCATATGTACCAAAGAATCATTATAATATATTGAAAATAAATCACCTTTTAACTTTTAAGTACTAGGCATAACAATTACAAAATATTGGGTTGTGTTACATTATTATATCAGTATAATAAGTAATAATCATTAATAACGTAAATAAATATATTGTTTTTTTTACTCATGCTTGGAATGAGTTTCCCTTCCGGAATCACAACTAGGGAAAGGATTCATATAGTAAGTATTATCAGTACGGTAGTGGGTATGGAAAATGGAAAATACCTATCTATTTTTAAATCATTGGTATATATTGCATAGGTATTATTCATGGTTCCACATCCTGTCTTATGTCTTGAGTTTTTTAGACTTTTTATCTACATAAAAAAAGTGCTAAAATGGTTTGAGCATTTGGTTAACCAGTTATACGTCATCGGTAGCAGTATCAAGAATGGATTTGTGGCTGAATTGCTGAGTTCTTTTGGAGAACGACCGGTTGAAGGTTTGTGCACACTTGTTGTTGCTGCGTTGGATTTTTGTCCTGGAGAGATCCATACAAATAACCAGTCCGAACGTCCCACCTTTGTTGTTTAGCACGGAAATGTCGTCGTCCGAAAGTAGCACAACTATAAGGGAACAATTTCATTAAAATAACCTTGGCCAATAAATCAATAATTGTTTGTTCCATTTCCAATTTCATAAATAAATGAGTTGCTACGAATGCCGAAAACCTTGATAATTACATAATAACATATTAATATTATACTATCAAGTGTTTTCGTCATCGTTATAGTCGCTCAAATATCTTTCGTACTGGAAGTGAGGATGATTTTTAACTATAATACATCATGATTAATAAACAAAACAGTATTATTTGGAGGCATAGAAAAGGAATTAATAATTAATAACCAATATTATAAATACTACGATAGAGAGTAGTGAATAAATATAATAAAGGTAAAAAAAGCTTGAGTAAATTATTCCAAATGGAAGCAATAATATTATCAAAAATAGTTACATGGACTGATGATAATAACACCCAATCAGCCCCAAGTCAAAAATTAATAAAGAGCCACAACTTTTGGACGAAGACGAAGAATAACTGAAAAAAGAAAGGGACAGAAACAACATAGCAAAAAAAAAACATACTTCAAAAATATACATTGTTAAATCAGCGATAAACAAGGGCATAATATTTAAAACTAAAAAGAGACACCAATAGAAAGTGATAGAAAGAAATGGAGAGAAAGTCCCGCATTGGCAGTTAATAGTTTTTTACCATTTTTTACATGTTTATTATATACAATGAACAATTTTCATTTATTTTGTTTTGTCTTGTTAATTTTAGAGTTCTTTCTAAGATCTATATATAGAATGATTTAACGAATGTAAATAGGAAAATTGTCTACATTATAGATAATAATAGGCTGTAGGTGTAAGTATAACAGCAATATTATGGATATTCAACCACCTTTTTCAAAGAGAAGCCACGCTCTCTTTGTAATTAAATTTTACAAGCATAAGTTTACAAACAACGATTACCAGCGTTATAACTTGCCTTGTAAAATAAAATATAATGAATGACAATGCTCATAGTTATAATAATACGATATGCTTTAGGTTTAACAATTATTAATGTGTATTAGTTGAAAATCAGTAAATACAATATACTGATACTTCCACGACTCAGAGTTCCCGTTGGAAAGTTTGACAGCATAATCACGTAGCACAGAAATCATTTTGTATTGACTAGACAAAACTAAGCTTTTTGATCATTTCACATTTTACTAGCTAGCTTTCTTACTATAAATACTATAAATGAATTGCCAAGACGAATAACCACGTAACTCCTATATAACTTATATACGAGATACGTGGTTAATCGTCTTGGCAATTCAAATATTGATCATGATGGATTCCTATCACCCATTACTTAATGTAGCTTAAACGATTAAACATAGATGATATTATACCTTTTGTTACCTTTTTTGTATTCATCGGTTCACTATTCACTACTATAAACCATCATGTTATTATACTTTAACAAGATGTATGTAAATTCTTGTTATTTTTTCCATTTTTTGACTTTATCATATTTAATATTTTATATAAGAACACAAATAAAATGGAAAAGGATTTGGGATTGAAAATAAATGAAGTCAAATACTCAAAAATTTGTAGCCCTACTTCCTACAAAAATACTGATAAAATTTTGCATTAAAATATCTTATTGAGCTATTATCGTTTTGGCGAAAAAATAGTCAAATAAATTACTTCTTTGTTAAAACTAGAGATTCCTATTGTATTAAGGATAAAATTGGCTCTTTTGCTTATCTCCTGTTCTCTTAAAATATAAAATATTGTCCCTGAAATTTCCGCAAAATATTTCTGTATTTTCCTTGCCCTGTAATCAATACAAGCAATATATACTTATGTCCACGTCATCTTTTAAAGCTAGTTTCAAGCTTTATAACCCTTGCAGGAAAATATATTGAAGCACAGCTTTTTTTTAAGATTAATTGTTTCGTACAGGTACCAAGTATAGTTACTTTGAATGGCATAAGTCATACTATATTATGTATATAGCATTATACTATAGTTATCAGCATGCTCGAGAAAATGTAAAGTCGGCACAAGCAAGGTTTTCTCGTCCTTATTTCCTAGAGATTTTCCAGAAAAGAGCCCTTAATTCAGCCAGTTTTCTTGCAAATTTTCCAGAAAAGGGCCGTTGATTCGTCTATTTTCTTAAAAAATTGTTTTTGCAGGCTCTGCCCGCATTTGTCATTTTTTCCTTCTGTTCGCAAAAACCTGCTTCCATGTCTCTGCATTTTCTCGAGCCATGATTTTATCAGTATTAATTTAGATATTTTAGAGAGTATCCAGCCCCGTTTAAAACTAGTATGTATATATACATGGTGTATCATATAATTTATGTAAATAACAAATATAAATACATTGTTTTGTTTTGTAAATAGCTCTATAAAACCACAAATTACACAAAGTAAAATTATTTTAATTTTAAATGGGTATTTACAAAGCATAGTATGTAACATTTTTACAAATTACAATAATTTGCCGTCGAACCAAAACTTTATGGAATTGTGTATATGAAGAATATATTCCCCATGTTAAAAATTAAAGCTATTTTGCCAATGTATTACATAGATACAAGAGTAAGTTTCTACAATGTTCCCCATTAATAGCATTTAGAAGTAGAACACCATTTAAATAATATGTACAGGAAAGAGTTAAATTTTGTAAAAGAAGTCAGATTACCATGTTAATTTGAATGCCCCAAAATGAATATATGTACTGCATACATAATTTCGTGTTTAGATAGTAATTTATACCCGCGTAAGTAGAGTTAAAGTTAAAGCTAATAGTTTAGAAATTGAATAATATGCCTGCATAAATAATGAATGTATGTGGTCATGCAGAGCAGCGTCGAGAAATCGGAAAGATGACGATACTCTTCACATACAATTATAACCATTTACACTTTATCTATATTATGTACAAGAGAGAAAGAAAAAGAAAGAGGGGAGGCGTTCAGAAGAAAATATGACCAAAGTCAGCTTGAGGAAAATTTCCACAAGGAAGAGCCAACACCGACAGAAATCGAGTAGGGTCGATTAAGAATCCATGAAAAGTATCGTAAAACTCATATGACTGGAAATCAAAAAAGAAAACGAAAATTTAGTTAGTTTCAAACATTCTTTTGTAAGACATGCATAGCTTTAGCTTGTGGTTACGATGTATGGTGAAGTATGCATAAGAGAACCTGATAAAGTGCATTTTTATAATTTGCAATCACATACTTTAAAATTGTAAGGAATCCGATTCCCACTTTGGCATTCCACTGTATATGCTTTAAATTAATATTTTTGAAATTAAGCGTAGCATACTCACCTCACCCATAGAGACCAGCCAAAAGTATCACTAGAACACCGAATATCGAAGAGGAGAGAGTCACTGGTGATAGCGAATGAACTGGCGTTCCCCCACTCATTACTCCAGATCGTGGCCGTGTGAGGCCCTTCGCATACAATCGGTCACCATAGCGGTTGAGAAAATCTAATATCTAAAACAAACATCGAATAATACGAATTAATACGAAAGTAATACAAAAATCGAATGCGAATTTGTCATTTGTCTAAGAAAACTGGACTTACAACTCCGTTCGTCCATCCGAATCCAACAACTACATCATATTCTCCGCCGCCTCCAGGCAATCCTACAACCGTCACGTCGTACTGTGGTAAAAAATAAATAAAAAAATCGCACGGTCAAGCTCCAAACATAATAGTTATACAAGCCGGAGAAATCCAGGAAAATGAAGCGTTATTAATTTTTAAAAGGATTATATGAATGATTACCTTTTCGAACATATGATTTGGTTTTGATTGATAGAATGCTTTGAAGTTACTTAGAACCCATCTTTCTGCCAACTCGAACGCTAGTTCTTTGGCTTCAGGATTTCCAGACTGATCCAAAGCATCCACAACTAAATGTTGGAGTGGAGGCCATCCGTTCGGAAAATCCTAAATACATACATATGAAGTTTTCAAAAGAAGACATTAGATTTCAAGTAAAGTCAATCATGAACGTGACTATTTTCTTCTTTTATTCGAAGACTGGTTTACTTACCCATTGTTCTCCAGATGATTCAAGTGAGGTAGGAACGCCTACATGTTAAAACATTAAAAAAATATAACATAAACAATTGAGAATTTGTCCAAATTCTATCACACGCAATTAAAAAATGTATACCAACAGTCAACAAATCATGAACTAGAACGTACCACCAATGAAAGCTAGGGCTTTGGATTTTCTCATGTAAGATAAGAATCGTTTCACTACATTGTCGTTTGGTTGCGCGCCAGCCCACAGGGGAACAATATTTGTAGCATAGAACTCTTTTCGAAGCTCTTTGTGCTGATGTAAACAAAGAAAAAAATGGGATACAATTAATAATTTTATTGATTTAGTCCTTTGTCAAGTGAAGTTAAATGTACGAATTTATATGTATGCATAAAGTGCATCATTATGGAGGAAATTACCTTTATATCGTAATCGAACCAAGATCCAGTCTCCTCATCGTACCTAAAGGTAAATTTCCACAAATCAATGATGCCATTTCTGTATATAATACACATCAATATCGATGACAAAATGAAAGATATATAAACTGATAGAGTAATATTTTTAGAAAAACTTACAGAACTTCATTTATCATCGTTTTCCATTCATTAGCTATATTTTCGTATTCGCTCGCTTTTTGTGAATCACCAACCTAAAATCCAAATAACGAGTTATTAACATAGCCTTGGATTCCAATATATTATTTTTGCTAAAATTCAATTGGACTACCCAAATAGATGTCTCAATCTTAGTAAAGTATTTGACCTTTAACAGCAACATACCTGTTGATGAAATTCGGCTAACAATTTTGCTCCCAAAAATAAGAAGGAGTTGAGGTCGACAGGAGAAATATCCCGTGTTTTGGTATGTGACAAATCACCTGTAGATACAAACATGTAATATTGGTAATTGATCCAATTTGTTTTAAACGTTTCGGCTAAAAAACGATGGTTAGAATTTTAAACCATCGCTTTAGATACGGAATACGTTTTATCGTATGTACCGTATCTAAGGCGATGGTGGACCAATTATACATACATATGTATGGTACATGAAAAACTTTACTTACTTTTTGTGACGTTCACAGGTGCTCGATACCATCGCGAACTAAAATCCCATCCACTTTCGGCTCCAGCTAAAATTTGTTAAACCACATTATTATCATTGTTTTGCCTTCCACCAAAATACAAGCAATTTAACAAGCTGATCTTCCGTAACTTATATACATACATTATACAACTGCTGTGATTTTATTATTACCCTTTAAATTAAAATACAGCTCATGCTTTTCATCTTCAGTTGCTAGATGTGAAGCTAGTTCAAAATCCTCCCTAGAAAACAATGAGAAATAAAAGGTAATAGATTATTGTTTTGTATTGAATTTACCATGTAATGTTAGATGTTAGTAAATGCAAATTGTTACTCAAGTAAATAGCTTGTTATAGGAAAGTACAAAAAAGTTTACCTATACGACTCTGGTCGAGGGCCCGTAAGTTCAACATTGTATCGTGCTACTGTATACTTTTTACCACCGTGCTGAACTGACACTGTTCTATTTTTCATCCAAAAATCAAACTCTTTGACTAGTAGAGGAAGACTTTCGCGAAGGAAATCATAATCCTTTGTGGCATCCAAATAGATTTTAAACATAGGAATCAGAAGTGGGGGTTGACTACGCTCAAAATAGACGCGGCCACCATTAGGAACATATCCGATAGTGTCAACCATTTCCAGGAAATTTTTCAGCATACCTTTGACAGTTTCATGCATCTCAGAAAGTAAGAGACCCTCTGAAAAGTGGAAGTGATTAAATTAAAATCATAATTACCGAACTACTTTAGACATTAGGACACAGAAGTGTTGAAAGAAAATGACTATTAATTCAAAATTCAAAGCAAGCGATAAAAGTACATATTACACTATCAACTTACTCATGATCCAATAGGAATCCCAGTAGAAAAATTCGCGAAATCTTCCTCCAGGTACGATCACAGGGTGACTAACGTAAATCATGCTGTATAAATTGAATAAATTAAAATAATGGTCACAACTCTTATAATGCTATCAGTTTTTTACATACACATATCTGTAGTACATTATACTGTTTTTTATGATTTCGTTATGTAACCTGTATAAATCGGGTCGTTGTTTGACATCAAGCTTGATTTTTCTTCCGAGTTCTTTCCAAAAATCATGAATTTTTTCAGCCCATTCTCGAAGGTTTGTATCGTGCACATTTTTTAGAAAAGCAGGATGTGGGACCCAATCTTGTGGAATCCAGGGTTCAAATTCGGAACCTTCAGGATCAAAATTATCGTTCACAAATTTCTGAAAACACATAAAAAAAGTTTACAAGTCATTTCCATATGTCATTGCGCAATTTCAGATCAACATGCAACCATGTTGCATGTCATGGAACGAAATATTTTTCATTACAAAATTTCGAATCTATAATCTATACATTATAGAAATTGTATATTTAATATCGTTAATAATAAGACTAACCTGAATGTCTTGTTTCGTCATATTTCGGTGAGTTTTTTTAAACTGCTCAAAGTTGCTTTGAACTTGCTCCGGAGGAAATTTCAGCTTTTGATCTACAAACGTTTTCGAGTCCTTGTACAGCTTTGCCATCTGGACTGTGTGCAGCAAGTCACCGTGGCAGTAGATGTTGCTGCAAAAATCAATCCCGAAGAGCAATAGAAATTAAATTAAAGACTATTAAAGGCTTCCAATGGTTCCAGTGGTTAATTTATTTTTCATGCTACTCCCAAAAGGGTAAAAAGTACGATTTAAATATTATAATACATATTAAATGTTATATAATATGCATAAAATACATTTTTATCAATTTAACTGTCAAATTTTTTTTCGCAATTTCACCTTAGGCGCAAAAATATTTTCAGTTTACAAAAATAATGTTAATACAATAATTTTCATAAATATTTCCTGTTACCTCTGAGAATCAAAAATTTGCTTAACCATTTTGCTGCTTTTTCAGTACACAAAAACACACGGATACACTGCCTACTCAGCTGAGATATGTAGTGACACGGCAAAGAAATTGTATAAACTGCACTTAAAAAAGTAAAAACTTAAATGGGTATAAAATATGAAATAAAAACTATGATTGGAGACTTAAAAAATTTAGAATTTAGGAGTGATCTGAGTGCAGGGTACTACAACAACTAATTAGTGCACTCGAGAATAATGAGTGACTTAGTTGAGAGTGCCTAGCACTTTATACCACTCGGGGAGTCAACTCTAAGTAGACTGCAAAAATTATGGCTCTACCATGCCCTTTTATAGCCTTCTCAACAGCCCTTCCTAGGTTTTTCCGATCACGTGTCAAACTTTATTTCAGTCCTTCCTTATGTATTCACTATTCACCCATAATGAAACGATGAATCATTTTGACGTGAAATAAGAGGATCCTTTCCTATACATGGTTCTCCATGTCAACCCTTTTGCGTATTTGTGCGTGCAGTCTTACATAGGTATCATTTTGTCCAATTAAAGTTGTCTCATTTCTTTTAAATACCTTTGTTCTTATAATAAAGGTTAATATTATAATCTACAACGTTAAAAAATGTCGTTTAGGTACATGCACATTGCAGGTTAGTACAAGTAATATGTACCTGTATGACAGCGGTGTGGAAAAGTTTGGAGATGCTCGTAGGCGTCTCATGTTTTCTAATTGCTGGGGGGACGACTTGGCTGCCCTTTGTCCCCTTTCACTTATATATTTATATATATATCCAACGTTCCTTTAGACTTTTAATTCCATCATTATTTAAGTAAGTACGTTCTGCGACACTTTTTTTCTCCACAGTTCACAATCACTTTTACATTGGCCAGAATAGTCCAGTTCTTTTATATCATAATATTATATGCTCCTCATTCTCAAAAATGCACTTTCCAAACACTAAACACGTTTTTTTCCTCTTGGAAAAATGTCCGTTTGAATTTCTCTAAACTACACGTGTACTCAATACACATTTAGCAATAGTGATAATAGAGTTGCAATTTCACAGAATTTTCTCAATTAATTTTTCTACATACAAATAAATATACGGTCGATTTCTAAGTATTTATGTCGAGACGATGACGTTTATGCACATTTTTATGAAAATATTATGTATACACAGGAAAATTGACCAGCTGTCTCCTGTCTCATGTTTGCACCGGTTTAGTTACGAGTATCACAAAATATATTTTTTCCACGTAATGGCCTGGTTTTTTAAGAATTAGTCTCAAAAATAACGAAATGGGAACAATCTTCCCTTCAAGGTACAGAGCACAGTATTCATCTCGACCGATTAAAATTGGGTTTAGTTATCATTGGTAATGCTAATACCTACAATTTAAACGTCATACTAAAGCAAGTTAGCATAATGTCACACTTTTATTCCTCAAAACTCAGATTGATAAGATACTTCCGTCAGCCTTCTCTTCTTCGAAGGCTTCACAAAAGTTTCTTTGATAATTTGATGTTTCTAACAAGGTCCTATTAGTTTTACACTTTAAATCTAGATTTATGTAGCAATTAGGCTAAATATAAATAAAAAATTACAGGTACAAATTGTGAAAATTAAAATAATTATGCGTTATTATATAAAATAGCTAGAGGAGTCCTGTCCTCAATATATGATTTTACACACTATCGAAAATCGAAATTACAACTACATTTAGAAATTTACAATACCCGCTTTCTCTCTATTGATTTTTTCTTCCCTCAGAGTCTCAGAGGTCTAATACCCGCTTGCCTAATGCTGTGTACAAGTAGTTCACAGGAAGAATGCGGGAAACAGTATGCAGAACGTTTGCGAAAATACGACTGAAAATAAGCATACTACGACAACCGTTGAGAGGACGAGACAGCATCAGGAAGTACGTTCAATCCTTCTATTTTCGTCTACCCCATTTTTCTTCTTTACAGTTAACTTTTTTTTGTTAACTTTTTTTTCACGGTCTGTCTAACAATAAGGATTTGTATGGTCAAGAGATAATGCAAAATAAATACTAGAAATTTTTAGCAATAATGTCTCAAATAATATGTAATGTCTCTAACACCTCTTTGTATTACTAATATACAAATTATTACATGCACAGTAAAAAATATGCATCAGATAATATAATGTGGGTTATTGTTTTACGATAAGGAAATATCCAAAGTTATAGATGCGCTGGCCTTTTACACATTTAAATGCGATACATCATATACATATTACATTATGGACGTAACGTTTCAACAGTAGCAATCAGTTTTTAGTGTTTCGCAGACTCCAAACTCCCACATATTTACATATTCATCGCGTACACATAATTCACGTAACGTTGCCAAAGCGCAGCGCCCAAGTATTATTAGGAAATATTTATGAAAATATTTAAACGGTAAATGCTAGTTGCTAGTTGCTAAAATGATGATGATGACGTATAGCGTTAAAACTAAAACAAGTGAGTTAGTCACATTAATTCTTACCTTGGGCATGGAGGAGGCGATTGGTTGTAAGCAGCAAGGATGCAGGTTACACAACCCATGAAAAATATCACAACAAATGGTAAAATCTCCATATTGAGAGAGGAGGGAGACAAAGTAAAGGACGTTTGGTAATGTTTCTTGGTTGAGGTAGTCGGAACAAATAACAATAACAAGATTGAATACAACAACGGCAACACAAGAGTAGGTAGTTCTCTGAATCCTCTTCCTAGTTCGGGTTTTGATAATAATTTCGGGGTCTTTTCAAAATCACTTCGGTTTTTTCGTTTTTTTTAAAAAATTTTCTCAAGCTTTTTTGCTATCGTCGTATCATAGGTACATCTTAATAACAAGTTTGTAATAATTACAATAATAATACGTATTACGTTTTACGTTTACGTTTACGTATAACCAAGTGTTAAACAACAGTATTGTTGTCAAAAATAAAACAGTTATTATAGTAGTTACTTAAAGCTCAACAAAAAATAATAGTTACGTAGAAGTTATCTAACGATGTAAAAAAAGGGAAATTAAGTCAAAATAATAATAGTAGTAGCAGTATAATAATATAGCAACAATAAAACAATCTAATAAAGTGAATAAAATGCGTATGTGTGTGTAATACGTTAAATAACAGGAACGAGAATCCGAAAAACAAATATCCTACACGATACGATGGCTAGTGGTAATTATTATAAGTATAATTAAATAGTATTGATAACGTTATAAACCTAGAAAGTAACTGGTTCTACATATATGATGTCGATAACACATTTTAAAAGTTTAAAGTCCTATATTACAAGCCTCAGTTTTTTGGCTTATTAGTATGTTAGATAATGTTTTAATTTCAAATGTTCTCCTTTTCAATCCTGTTCTCCGTTCGTCAGGGAATTTTTATAAGATTTACACATATATTTAGGCTTTCGTTGCTGGAAATTGAAAAAAGATCAGAAAAAATCCAAGTTCACGTTTGTATGAGTGATATCCAATGATGATGGTAGCAGAGGTGGATTTCCTTTGTGGTTCTTTGTAGTTGTCTCCTTTTTGAAATGAAAATTATGTAGCAGGTATTAGTTTGACCAAGTAAGCCTTGATCCTAAACTGTAATTTCAATGTTTGGCTGGTGTATTTTTGTAGTTGTAAAATCAACATGCACTTGTTTTCTTTCTTTCCCCAAACTTCACAATACACTATAACATGAATTTCAATTTCAGCAAAAAAAATTCAACTATTTTGCATGTTCATTTATATTCATATATATATTACAAGTCGTTTCAGACTATTATTATGCACAATAAAACGTGTTAAATGTCAAAGTTATAGAACAGACGGTATCTATTTTTTATGGGATAACACTTCTACGTCTTTTATGTATTTTCAGTTATAATATTCACCTGTAAATGCTAATAATCTGAAATGTCAACAAGTATTCAATTCACAACGGTAATTACAGAACACGACACCCAAGTTGTTTGTTGTTTTATACTGACTAAAATTTTAATATTATTTTTTTATTAAAGTTCCTTCAAAACATGTAGAAATATTGCTTCATAGTCAAATATCCCCTATTAATTATAGTCAAATATTGTAATTCAACATATAACAAAATTCGCTTGAATCAGTGACAGCGGCTACTTGAACAACAATAAATTAGACACTATTTTATTTGACTGCCTATAAAAATGACTATTAGATACAACGTCAGTTGGATGTTATATTATATTCTATTACAAGATGAATAAACAATTATTATTATTTTTATTATTACTGATTATAGGGATTCTCATCTCATAATTATGCTTTAATCTTTCCTAATTTGATCTTCCAGTTCTTCATCCAATTCTTTCCTCTCAATTCCCTAAGACGTTCCATTTCTTCCCTGAAATCCTCATGTTCATCTCTGTAAGTACAAAAATATTTAAGTTTAGTTCAAGAGCAGAGTTTTATCAACAAAATTCACAACCCAATATCCAATATTATAAGTACAATCACATAATTTTATTTTACAAAGTACAAGGAGGAAATACCAGCTACATTTACTTTCAACATAAAGCCCACATAAAAATATTGAAATAAACCTTACACCATAGTTTGAAAAAATCTCCATTAAATGATCTTATTAAAAATTAGGTATTGGAAGTTCATGTATATATAATAAAAACATACCGTGTATTATTCTTAATGTTTCGTGAGTGCATAATATGCATATTATGATACCTCTATAGCTTGTATCGTTTACAAGATGGAGAAAAAGAAACATGTAGCAAGAAATAGCCTTCAAGTCATGAAAAACATGATGTATACTTTTTGTATCTGTATCTATTTATACACATAGTTATTGCTTTTAAACTTGTCAAAATAGTGAGGTAGGCAAAAATTTGCATTTTATACCTACAGCTCAATGTATCATACGTATGAACATATATACATATACCGTACATATATCGGTAGAACAATAGCCAATGCAGTTTTTTTAGTGTACAACAAACCTCAAGTCATCATTATGCATTTATACTTTGTATAATACGTACATCATACATTGATATGTGCGAAAATAGAGATGTTCTGATTGTCTGCAGCACGTGTTGTAAAATGCATTATACAGTACATATAGAGCATGCATGCATAAAATTATGTGCATATGCAAACAACAAATAAAACTACGTCGGCCTGCATTAAAACTATGCAAATGTATGAACAGCTTGTGCTAGTCACTAAAAAGATCAGTAATCTCGGAAAAAATAGCGTAAAACAATTCATGGCAACTATAAATTCATGCTTATAGCCAAAAAAACTCAGTATACTATTAAACTTCTGCTTAAAAAGTATGCAGAATATACACAGATTAAACAGTCACACTGTGTACATAATATACATAATATATGTGCATATCCAAACTATGACACGAGTCATCGTATTACATAAAATGGTTTGTAATGTTTGTGAGCATACGACTACAATTGAATGGAATGGAACTTCCTAATTAATATTCAGATTAAACTTCCTTTTCTTTTAATGAGAGAGCGAGAGAGACAGAATCATTTCAGATCAATAAAGGGCTAATTATACTTTTATTATACATCTACGGTTTCACTCCATGTTCTAACAACCAACCATCCACACATCAAATATACACGCAGTGAATACTGAATACTATACACTATACGCTTTAATACAACAACAAATTCGACGACCAAGGTAACCTTCGATTAACATAAATTATAATAGCGGTTCTTTTTCTTGTCTACTGAACCACAAAAATATATATACTGCATATCAAATTATTCACACTTGTTCAATTTTTATACGGTGCAGTTTATTCGTTCCATTAGATAATCGATTGAAAACTGTATTTCCTCCAAAAATGTATGGATACTTTAAATACCTATACTAAATTCTAATAAAAATGCATATTCATCAAGTTTTTGTCCAGAAAGTATAAAAGTTATCGCGTTTGATAAAAAGAAAAAAAGCGCCGTAATTATTACCCTTTTAAATACTTATGTACACGTATATTATACATATTTCCTAAATTTTCAACTCTACCTCTCACCAATCATGCGATTAGGTTTATTCAACTCCCTTTATTGTACGAATATTACCATTATTCTGTGAAGTTCATATCATGTACGGTTTTTGGCATTTAAATTAACGTAAAATAACACAAAGAGAGGGAATACATACAACATATCACAATAATTACAATAATCATAACTTGGAAAGGAGTACAAGTACAAGTCGGGTATCGCAACTCGAAATTAATTGAACGTTTTATGCACAGCTAACTATTATGCATGTCCCCCTCAACACAACATTACATACACTATGAGATACGAACAAAGTGGCAAAACGAATCGGAATACATTGGAATTGTATTCGAATCTCAAATATCGAATACAGATACGATTAAGTTCCCATATACACATTGTAATATATTGAAAATTATGCATGTTGAAAAGTTTGGGTACAAAATGTCTAATAGTCATAATTAAAGATCACACAACTTATTATACTATCATCATTATTACAGTATACCGTACATGTATTATGTATGTATATTTACATATTCTGCCTTTGTTCCTTACAAACTCCAAAATCTAGACCGAGAATGAAAAAATTGCGTGGAGACAGAAGGATTTTTTCTATACAATATAATTATATTGTTTGAAGGCGCCTTTCAACAATTAAATTGAAATTTTTCTCCCTTATAATGTAGCTCATAGCTCATGCAATAGGAATAACGTGGATTAGTTATATTGGATTTACATTTCTCATCCAATGTGCATGAGCATGTGTCGTTCGCAACGAATCAGTGACACACCTTCTAAAGTTTCAACAGTATTTTCAATAATATATAACCATGCACGAAATAAGTTTTCTCTCCTGCTCATATCAATCAATATAATATCAAAGATATTTTCATGCATGCAGAAACTAAATACATACGTACTAAATAGAACCGCCTATTCAATCAATTCCTTGTGAAAAAATTGGGAAAAATTCATTTTTCTTCAATGGTTTTATAGATTTTCATGCATACTAAAATACCTTTTGTTTTGTTTCCTGACAGTATCTTTAATACTCAATGCATTTGTATATGTATTCAATAAGATGATACATTAATACGACGCCAAGTGTTGAAAATTGGATGTTTATTATTTTAAAACAAATTTCGCAAACATAAAAGTGTCTGTAGTAGTTAAGAGAGGCTGGTCATTAATACCATTCTGCAGTATGTGCGTAAAATGTAAAACTGTAAGCTACGCGATATAAATACACGTAAAGAAACAAAACAAAGACAAAGTAAATCTCCGCAACTTTTTTGAAGCTAAATATTATAATATTCAAATGTCAGAAGACTTTTAGTAATATAATTTCTAGTAATCAGTAATCAACAGCGAAATAACTATAACGTCCTTGTAAAATTATGAAAATAAGAGCTCAATTTAGAAATTCAATACTTTCAACACGTTTCAAAAGAACGGGAACATCACGACTACACATGTTGTGTGTTCTTGTATACAAAGTTGTGTGTATGTAGTGTAAATGCACACCTAAAACCAACAAAGGCTCAAATAACTCAACATGCACACTATTGCACTTTTTAGCTTTTTTAAAGATTATTTCTAGTTTATGAACATGCCGATAAAAGAAACTGCACTTTTAACCAGCGTTCGTTGGCTTTAAAAATTATATACAAACTACGAACGCTAATGGACATACGCGTTTCTTTTCTACGGTCCCTATGTATATGTATTAACTTACTTCGTACTTGTTACTGGAATGAAAGTCCTAGTATACATTGGCTTGTGTTAGACATAGAAAAGAAAAATGATTCCTGGGTGATTTACTCTTTCCTTTTAAACGCAATTCCCTTATCCTATGGAATCTCGTTTCAAAATGTAATATGCTATGTTATTTCATATTACAATTCAACCTTATTTTTTTAAGTTGCTATCTATTTGTATGTATTAAAATACGTTAAAAATGTCACTTACGAGAAAGGTAGGTTCCTCCCTGTGTTGGTGGTACAATATTATTTTTAACAAAAACTTGGTAAAATTTGCACAAATATAAGTTTATCGTTTATCTCAGGTACGATGATGAAGATAAATACTTAAAAATATATTCTATTGACCAGCAATATTATACAGTCGAAAAATACGTAACAATAATTTCGTACCCAGCGACTGTGGGGAACTTAGAGACAAAATTAATAAATAAGGGAGAGCACTATTTTTTAGACTTGAGGATGTAGCACCAACGACGAGCCAACTAAGCTTTCCACCGCTCCTTCTCCTACCTATAACGCACGGAGTGAGAGACAGCAGAGAGAGAGAGAGAGAGAGAGAGAGAGAGAGAGAGAACTTCACGCTTAGCAGTAGGCAACCAAAAATACGTAAGTACTTACGACTTCTGTATTACAATCCCAGAAGCATAAGAATAAGATGATCTTATTAAGATTTGAAACGGAGGAGGAGGAGCAGACGCGAGAAAGGAGAAGAAAGAAAGCATTCAAGGTACCCAAAAAGTTAAAATAAAATTTAGACACAATGTGGATACATAAATTTATACCCCTCCCCCAAATATTTTTTGGCCTACGGTTCTGAGAGTATAACTTAAAATATTATTAAACGGTTCAAAAGAATCGAAAAATAATTAAAACTTGTATCACTGATTCAAAAGCTCCTCCAATCAAAATCAAAGACATTGATTAGCTATAGGATATAGGATCATCCGATACGATCGTATGTCCACATTATTTGAATAAAATTCCAAAAAATATGAAACTCATCTCTAAACTCCGATGCTACAACTACTGCCAATATACCGTACTATGTAGTATTATGTATTTATTATTTTATTAATTGTAATTTACAATAATACATGCTAATAATGCGAAAATTATCATTCACTTTATAAAATCCGACATGCCATACCCGATTCACGCAACGACAACTTTACATATACATGAAACTATAGTATGTGTTTAATATCAGATTAAATTGCAGAAAGAGATACACACATTGACTTTATACATTCCTACAATAAGATGCCAACAAGTTAACCGTACACTGGTACTCGCTATCACGATTAATGACATGAAAACACTAAGTGTACATAATAAAATCATCGGGTACATCTCTACATAGACAATAAACGAAAGGTTGATTAGAGTGCAATTCATCCCTCATTTACACTAAGTACATACTATACCCCAATAAGATGGGAAAACTGCTGACTGTTGAATTTGTAACCATGTACAAACTACTGCTTGATGTTGCATCAGTTTTTACTGGCCCTGAGAGCCAAACCTCCAACTTTGATTGGCTGAAGGAGCCAACTCCTTCATTTTCTTTCATCCACATGATGATAATGAATGATGTCAGTGTTTACATTTTTTTACATAGATATAGCTACATAGTGCATGTATAACGTATATTTATGTTTTAGGTATATTATATTACAATAATACTCCTACTGTTGCAACAGGGTACACAGCTTAGCCTTGCCATTGTCTTTCCCTTAGAGTCCAAAGTACCAATTATTAGTATTAGTATCGATTTCTTTCTAATTTGCACACTGTACTTTTAATATTATAAATATCAGAGACAAACTATCTATACAAGAAGTTACTTGACTTCAAATGAGTTCATATTTTATGTTTAATATTTTTGTATGTATGTGTGATGTATTTACATTTTATATGTGTCCTCTGCCCTACTATCAATACGTACTTCTTCCCCGTTTGTGCCAATACGATCGAACGTTCCATTACGGTTAAAATCAGGATATTATTTATTACAACCACGCCTACCCCATTGTAATAGGATGATTCGGTTATGAAGAGTAATAAATGCGGAAAATTTTACACAAATACATAATTGTGTTGTGACATCAGTTACAACTACATATTAATACTCCATTCTATACGCAATGTGTCTTGTATCCTAGTTTCCTAGAACGAAGGTCAACAAAAGTATATTTACAAGCTCTAGAAGTTCAAACTGAACTCAAATAGAAAGTCATGTGCATCAAAAATACATGTACACGTAAAAAGTAAAAATAGGTACGGTAAAAATTTAAACTGAAAAAACAAATACTACCAGCTTTATTTCTTCAAAACCAAATTCATAAAATATTGTATGTATACCTATAGGGTCGTCCGGATATCTTATCACGATAAAATATAAAGGTACATAGTACATACTGCAAGTAATAACATATTCCTCATTACTGACAAGTACCAGCTCAAAAAGGGTACCTGGAAATTATGTCTTAGGTGAAAATTATACACGTTTTGATTGACAATTTTTGTTCCTACATGTACACCATAATATATGTATGTATACTTAATACGTTTATATGAAAGTGGACACGAGTCAAAAAAGTATTCCCTACCTGACTACGCAGACTAACATGATTAAAAAGTACACAATACATAATGTGATGCAGCTTTTGTCATTTTTATGACTAAAGCTACTATTACACCATTAAATAAACTTTGCGCTCGCTTATTACACATTAACTATTAGGTTCCTTTCGTTAGACTACTACATATTATGAGTTTTTATAAACTTATAGGAGGGTCCATAATGCCCATTACCTACCTAAATATAAGATAGAAAAGTTTTTTTTTACGAAACCGAAACACTGGTTGTCACAACTGACAGTGAGTCGGCACACAAGAAAACTTTACTAGTGTGAGTGAAGATCCATCCAACGATGTCTTATGTGCTTTACTTATATCATTCAATCTCGAAAATGCATCTTCAAGATTAGATATTTTAAACAGGTCACGTGCCTGCTCAAAGTCACTTGATTAAATGACCCATTTTGTAACACATTAGAAGAAAATATGGCCTGAAACCAGATACACTTCTCTTTATCGTCTCATTAGATTCTACACAAAGTTTTATCCCTTCTCCTCAAAATAGTAGTGCATAGTATGTATTCATATACAAAACACATGTTCAATAATACATAACTGCGATATGACTTTTATTTAACATATTATCAAATAACGATTTGAAATCTGATTCTGTTAGTTTTTCGTTTTGATAACGTTTTCATCTGCAATTTCAATAAAATAAACAGTACAACAAATCGCAAGTTCGTAGTGTTGTAGGTAAGTACTTAATATGCTGACACTAAGTCATAACATCAGAATGCGATTCAAATTACCGATGCATCAAGTTATCAGTACCTAACTATGCATACAACATCACTGCAGAAATTCGAAACACGAAAGACAACAGCATGGATACTAATATGTATCATGAAAATGCTGAATAGGGCAAAACTCTAGAACCGGAAACGAAATTCATTCACCAACTCTGAAAATATTTACAATGTCTTTCTGAAGGATGATAAATTATTACGCGATGACTTTGAAATAGGTCTAAATAACTTTGGCTTACTTTTTAAGCTTGGACAACAAAGTCAGCGTTTAGCGCAATTAAAATTTCTTCTCAAGACATACCAACAGATCATTAGTCTACATTTCTGAATATTTTACTCATAACTTATGCAACTAGTTCTTAATTCGTAAATCGCAATAACGGCTGTAAAATTAATTCAAAACTATTGTACTCTAGTATACTTTTGATTATGAGCATTATAAACATGTACACTATTTATGATGCATTTTAAGTTTGTGGCCACTGAGTAAATCCAAGTGTTGAAATTCCCTTATTACACTATAGAAAAGTTTATTTATACAAGTGCCTACTTTGAAATCAAAATACAAGTAGTAATGAAATTGACTATTTGTCTGAACAAATTCGTTGCGATCCTACAATGTTACAACATAATCGGCATGCTTTAAAACTTAATGTTATTTATTAGAAGTTAAACATATAAATAAAAAATTGTTGACATTACACTTCCTTAGATTCAATTGTATCCTTTTTCAATCAAGCATACACATGCACATCGTATACACAGATTATGTACATCTTATCCAGTATTAAATAATCCGTTAGTATCAGATTGAAAATAACAAAAGTGAGAGGGAATTAAATACATCATATTCTAATGTTAGAAAAAGTATAAAACAGGCGAGGCGTTATTACTCAATACAGTTTTTTTGTTTTACACGAGGTTTTACAATATCCGGTTCTATATAAGTATCTACATACGCTTATACGAGGCACGAGACAATAGCAACACACTTGAAGTAAAGTAAAGATAAACTAAACGAGATCCATTACATTATGCATTTAGATTTTCTTGTGTCAAAAGCTCTCTCATTAACGCATGTTTGACAAAGCACCATACATATTAACAAGCTGTCTCGACTCTACTTCTTGATCTTTCAAAGTCGGAAATAGAATACAGAGAGAGTGAGACAACCGCATTCACCTCCATTTTCATAGTGCTTTTCTTGTTCCCTAACATTTCTTGTGTATTGAGATAAGTTTCAGTTTTGTAACTTTACATTCTACTGTTTCATGAAGATAGTAACTAAAAATACAAATTGTAAGTATTAGGCATATGACATTTACATATTAAAATTTTACATGGTGCTGGTACATTGTATATTATAGAGATATCAAAATACAGACATGACTATTATATATTCCACCATCAGGTAGGTACGTGAATATTATGACAATGACCATGGCTTGTCTATTTCTCTCTCTCACTCACACTCTGCCTATCCTTTGCGAATGTCTTAGGCATCTTCTACCTAAAAGACATGTACGCCTATAATATAGCAGAGATATATATTTAAAATGAAGACAATTATATGTATACATATACACAAAATAAAGATGTAGAGCCAAACATTGTCATTGTCAAAAGTCAACTGACAATCCGTCTAGAAACATACTACCAAGCTTCCCAAATCATCCTCAGAATGAGAATACCTTCCATCACTCGAATTAGTCTGCCAAAAGTCTTCCTAGTGAATTATGAATACAATGATGGAAATTGCAAGTACATAATATAATATGCTTGATAAGAAACATCTACAATATGACTTGAGCTCCCTCGTCTACACACTACTGTTACATAAACGAATGTCTATTTCTACGACATTATCTATACGTCTGCATATACGTCAACATACGTCTGCACTTGTACAATGTGCTAGTATTTGTTCCTTGAAGAAACTTCCTTTGATAGGGCAATGCTTTTAAGCTAATGATAGTTTATATAAATTAAGAACATGTAAATATAGAAAAAGAATTTGTAAAAAATGGCGCATCATTGTTATGTTTTCAATCGCACAATATCTCCATGTAACTGATAACCTTATAACCGAAAAAAACTAACCACAAGTTATTACTTGTTGGAAATAATAACAACATTGAACTTACAACTCAATAAATTTTTTATCTATCTCTTTCGTATTTTAGTGGGATGTAAAGTTTACGCTTGCAAATATTGAATAACGCAAAAATTAAATATTTTTGTACTTTTGCATGTGAAATGTGTACCTATATATTCATCATATCAATTTCATTTCTTTCTGCAGTTCCTCGTCTACCGTCTACCCCTTCCCAAACAGGATGAATTTAAAAATCGGTAACAGGAAAAGACTACATCGCAAGTAATTAATATCATTTCTATTGTACGCCGCACTTGCAGTTTCCAACAATGCGCAGTAAGAAAACGTGTTAATGAATAAGTATCTGTGTACCTGAGAAAAATCATGTCTGATATCAGCAGTTTGACTACCTAAATCTATTACAAGAAAATAGACATGTGTATCATAGACGTAGTAAGATGAAATATGTAGGTAATAGATAATTCGCTATAAATATTACGCAAAATGCAAGATACATACACAGATACGTAATATAATAATATGCTTTCATTCACGCGGTCATCACTGACGTTTCATTCGTATGTATGTGTTGTTCAAATAAACTCTCAATATTGATGGCCATGTGAATGTGATGGTAGGATACTCTGGACCATGTCTACTACAAGAGAAACATCTTTGAGCACACTGAAATTCAGTGACTGAATACTGAATGCACTGCAAAAAATTCGCAGATTGAATACGTGCAATCCTTGCAAATAAACACATTGTATTGTATAAAAAGTCGGCAAGTGAGTTCATACCTTATGCATTTTAAAGATAGAACAGGTTGCAGTTTTATCCAATCATTCAAAGTCCGAATAGTATTTATACTAAAGTTCGTCATCAAATACATACACTCAACTTCTTTAGAGATTTTCTTTCAGTACAAGAAGTGATTTTAAAAGTGATATTACTGCAGTTCCTGCAGGCACATTCAGATGATGCAACAACCTAATAACAACGTAAAGAGATGCATTTTAATGTGCAAACTATAAGGTATTTGTTTACTTTATGATATGCATCATGCATGTTACAATGCACAGTACAAACAAGTACATGAACCATAAACAATGCATCAGTTCAGTGTACATACCTAGTAAATAAATATATACTGCTGTGTGTACTCACACTTTTTCTTTCCGTTTTTTACCAGTGCATGCTAAAAATGCCGGTATTACCCTTTAAAATAATAATAATATGTAAATTATGTACACATTAAACAATAAACAATCAACTCTGATATTCCTCGAATTTTTCAAGAAGTATCCCAATTTCTAAGAAACCGGCCAAACCCAGTTATTACTGATATTAATCAGCTCGTATGCTTCTGTAAAGCATTCTGCAGATTTTCTAATACCTACAAGAACTACATCATTCCAAACCAATGGGAGCAAACAGTCTCACATTATCATTCAAGCTCATCCTTGTTGTGCATTCCCATGTAAATGTTGTCACTTATTACGAGTTTAAAATATTGTTAAAATCCTGTTTGCAAAATTCCTTGGAATTTACTGACGTTCGGATAAACATCGCGCACAACTTTGGCTGCTTGTACAAGTGAAAATTTAATGAATTAGCTAAAACGTTTTCCCGTGAAAGCATCTACTTGACGTGTGAAAATATTTTTTATTTTACCACACTAAATGTAAATTCAATCTTTAACTTTCAAGAACTTTACCATACCGGTTTTGAATTAAAGATGTTGTATGTAATTAGAACAAAAGAAGGAATGGGAATGCTATGTTATCTAGCCAAAGTCGCGCTTAAATGAAACCGAGGAAGTATAACACTAACATGCGGTCATTAGTCCAGTATTTATGTATTTTTCTACAAGACACAACTATCCTCCCTATGTATTAACTATTAAAAACCAATGTCTCAAATGTCAAGCAATTATGCCGGTGTTCTATGCGTAAAGAATCAACTGAATAAGTAAATGGGCAACCTTGATATTCAGTGTACTACTGAAAATTAGTAAAACATAAAATATTGAAAGGGACCTCTATAGGTGATCAAGACTACTGTAAGAAAATGCACAAAATTATAATTTATGTATGAGCCGACGGCCAAATCAATGTGAATAAATAAAATATATAATGTATGTATAATGTATAGTTAAACACAAAGCGTAACTTCAAACGAATATGTGTCCTATTGCCGTGTATAAACTGTAATAAAGAATGAGCTATGTATTTAAAAAAGGATAAGCTCTGAGTTTCATTCAAATAGGTCCACACTCGAAGCAATTCCAAGCAAGTGATTTGATTAGGCATGTGCATACTGGATTTATCCCTCTCACTACGATTGAATGAAAAGATCCCAAAATATCCAATGGTCTGGATATTTTAGACAAGTATAGTTAAATATGTAATGTATATAATGTAATGTTTCATGATTCATAATATTCTTCCTACTTTTGTAGTTAATCAAACAACTGGGATTTTCTTAAACTCTGTAGTTATTTAAGTCAAAGTAAAAACTAATTGTAAGTTGGAAAGTGATGTCAACTGCCTAAATAATATATTGATAGACATGTATATATATACGTTGTAAAACGTTACGTATACATAATATGTGAATCTTTTATAATTCAACCATGCACGAATTTCAACAATTTATATGTCATACAATAAAATGGTAATGCTCCATCAAAGATCATAATAATATCTGCTATCCATGTAATAGCTATTCTATACAAACAAATAATTGTTACAACTATAATAGCGTAAACCTTGATATTGCTGGTGAGATTATTGAGTTCATTTTTGGTCACGCGATAAATAACGAGCCAATAAAAACAAAAAGAATTTCGATGTAAATTCGAAATCAGTTCTGTAAATACTTTCATGAGAAAAATTGTGACAACAATAACTATTAGATTGAATGATGACTAATTTATCTATGTATAATGCTGGATGTGCATTACGCATCCTTGTCAAACCTCACAGAATGCCATTAAAATTATTGTAAACCATTATCTCAGTTCTTGTTTGGATTTAGGTATATGAATTCCTTTGGAAGTTGCAATTATTATAGATAGTGCTCATGTGGCATAGAATCGAAGATGATTTTTTATTTTTAAAATTGATGTCTAACAAAAGCAGCTTCTAGCCTAAAGTCGGACTCAAAATCGAGACAAATCAGAATTCAAGGCTTTATACTTATGTATTTAAAAAACCGGAAGCTGAATTTCAGTAGCCTTTATATTTCATGTTTAAATATTATCATATACATAGTACCGATGTAGCCACAAGTCATTACACCTTACACTAGCACCGAAAATCGCTGAATCATTGCTCTGTCATTAAGATTCAATATCAACACGATACAAAGTTGCAAATTGTTCAATGTTAACACTATTTACTAGTGTCCAAATTTGCAAAGAGAAAATATACTTTGCACTATGGCTCTTGCATTCTATCAATTGCAGTCTAAATATTTGTGATAAAAAGTTTTATACCTAAAAGTATTTATGTCATACGTCCTTACGTAACAGTCTTAACAATAACAAACTAATTATTCACTAATATCTAACAAGGAAAGTCTGTCTGGCTACTACGCCTCCAAAAAACTGGTGTTATGCCTTATGAAGCTAATTATAACATTACTTAATATAACAGAAATATCAGCCAGGGCAGAAAACCCATGAATGGACAGTTTCTAATGGACCTGGACACGAACCTCCACTGTCTCGAGCTGGCTATCCATTATGTCACCTTTATTTTAGACATTGCCATCTCATGTAATTAAAACAAGGAAATGCAATTTCAAACAAGCATGTCTAATACCTCAAGCACGTTTGACGTTGTGATCTTTATACGTGTGATACAAGATACAATAGTCTGATATTCATTACTGAATTTGTGTCTGTAAAACAGACTACATACTGTCTTACGGCAAAAGCATTCATCATCATCCTATTGTGCAACCAAGGGTGCTTGCAAGGTAAAGTTCTTCACTGTCACCGCCATGATTTTCTATCGTGCAATTTAGCACGGCTCAAAAGGTTGAAATAATATTAAAGTTAAGAATTCCGGTGTATGGTTCCAAACTTAAAATTCAAGCACGTGTTTCACCGTTTAACTTTAACTTGCGTGATTATAATACCGTACATAACTTCAATTTAGACATTATTGATTGAAACATGATGGCAAAAACACTCGTGCACGGAAAAAAACATTTCACGCGCGGAAAAGTAAAGTAAGATGTATAAGAGAAAATTAGAAACCTGCATTAAAAACTTTAAACGCAAAATGCAAAAAAGTGTGCTGTCTACCTTGTGTATGTCTACTAGTCCACTATCTACTAGATACAGAAATATTTACTACATACCTGAATCCAAACATATACAAATGGTACATGTATGTACTTCTACGATTAGTAGCAACCAATGTAATTTTATTACTATATTAAGTTATTTCAAAACGATATATTATATCATGTAGTATGAAATTCAAATATTCGCAATGAAATGTCAATGTGACGTCGAATAATAAAAGGTGATTGGCATTTATTCGCTGTTTAATGGTACACAGGTAATTCTTCTAATACGCCTAAAAGGAAAGCCCTGTAAAATGAAGAAGAATTTCATTTATGTTCAACCTTACTGTCACTTGTCACTTCCTACACTTGATTTTTGAATAACATATTTTCGCTACATAGACAAATGGGAAAATCAATGCTCATTTGCAAAATTATGCGTTTTTATACAATCCGTTGCACCGTGGCTTAAATTCGGAGCCCGATTTTGCACATATCTACAACGATAAAAACGTCAAAGCTTGTCTATACTACTTCATTTCATAATTTACGAATTCAGTTAGATCTCAACATATAAGAACCAAAACAAACTATCATGCTAAAATTTCGCCGCAAACGACGCTTACAGAAAAAAACCAACACAACTTATTAACTATTTTCAAAATAGTTTATAACTCTTCTACGAAATGCGTATAAAGCAAGCTCTTCCTTTCCTCCAGGCATACAACATTTATTGCAGGGACTCAAGTTTGTCACGAGGCTTTCGAAAAACGTTGCGTTGATTTGTTTCTCCTAGTTTGTTGGCATACTTTACTCGCCTCAAATTCAAAGTAAAAAGGGAAGAAACGAACAACTAACATCTAACATCTAGAGTTACGCCAAATGTATAGACGTCGGATGTAGAAAAAACTCTTCAACTCTTAATTCAGGTGTGAGCTGAAAGTCGGCCTGCTTTCGCTTTCTTCTCCATCAGATTTCTAATATTACTCGTCTGTCTGACCCTTTTCTGAAGTCCCTAACGAAACTTATTCGAAACTTCAACAAAAGTAGGCGAAAGAAAAAGTTTTAAGGAAATTCAAAACTTTACTAAATTTCTCCGCCAAGTATCATAGCACAAAAGATTTTCGTCTTCTTTTAGCATATTATGTATATGATCTATAGGGTCCCCTGGGGTAAGTGTGCTTTGGGGCAAGTGTGCTCATGTCAATTTTGAAGCCCTTAATGAGTTTATTTTCAAATGGTTGCTACTAAATATTAAAGATACTACCCTTATCTACCTTGTATTAAGTTTTCACAACTTTCCAATAATTATCAAAGGAGCAGCAGAGATTCAAAGTAAAAGGTCCGAAGAAACAACATTTCTTATTCTGAGGTGCTATGGCAGAATCGATATTTTGGAGTCATAAATGCATTTTTTAACGCCGGTTTTCACAGTCACCAAGTTAAAGAGTTTAAGAATATTGTACTATCAAGAATTTTTCAAAAATCTATCAGGATCTAATTAAAATCATGGCGAGCACACTTTCCCCGGGTTTTTTTGGTCATGGGGTAAGTGTGCTCGTTGCCTTATATGTAAGAGGTTCTTTGTGATTAAACCCAAAAACGTCCTTAAAAGTCAGTAGACATGTATTTGAAGGCATTTAGGATCATTTTAAGTCGATATAATACCCTATGACCTCTGTATGTCAGTTAAAAGGTCAAATGCTACCAGTGTCTGTACACGGCCTGGTTAAACGGATTTGAAACTAATAAAATTTGATTACACAGTAAAAAATGGGCCTGAGTTCGAGAAGGTCAAGCATTGGTCATTCTGGCCCCAACGTTAAATTTGACCCGGGTAGAGGTCACGCACAACAAAACAAATGTCACCATCGAATTTAGGGTAATTTTTTACCCCATAATCAACTTTTATTTTTTTCAAATCCGTTGTATACGAGCAGTGCAAGAGACCTTTAAAAGATGCTTGGATTCAAAATATTAAATGAACTTCGTTTTGTCAAAAACGAAGAATAGTCCATTGCAATGTACTTTACAATTGACTAAAATTAGTCCAGTACACACTTAAGACCCCGCAAACATGGTTCTACAACCCATTAATAAGTTAATATAAAATTAAGTCGAATAAAAGCACGAGCACACTTGCCCCAAAATAGAGCACACTTACCCCATTTGTGGGGCAAGTGTGCTCTATGGGACTTAATTCAATTAAAAATAAGTTGTAGTTTGTAGACGTAATAAAA
>JAQIVE010001079.1:0-28001 GCA_034698285.1 Sminthurinus bimaculatus
CATTTTGTTCAAAAGGCAAAACATGATTTTATTTGGTGTATTTTGAAGCCATCGTAAAATAATGTGCATCCACATAATATAAGAATCGTGTTTTGCCGGGACGAGACTTTTTACTACTTGAATTTACGTTTAACTTTTATCTTTTATACATATAAACATTATTATCTTGAGAGAGTCTTCAAAACAAACTTTATTTACTCTTAAGTATACTTATAATCATACTTTTACCTATAGTATCCCTTTTAGTATATATGTTACATACCTTTATCCTAACCCCTTCCTCATTATCTCCTTTGTCGTTGTAGAGACTCGTACCTGTCAATTCTCTGTACAATGAACCCGTTAAACCGCCGTAAAAAGAAGATTAATCCTGCCTTCATTTAACATCAACATCAGGGAAAGTAAAAATGTCCTTTCTTCCTTCCTCCATCCTATCCTTCCTTCCTTTCTCCAGCATCCTTCCTCTCGGTATTCAATTTACAACACAACTCATTGCCTTATTCTAATCTCCTTCCTCGAATCTACAATATCTTCCACATAATATACTTATGAACTTCTACTTTTGGGTACAATACAAAAAGGGGGAAAACGAGAAGGAAAGAAAAGTGAACGCTGACGAATTTCCACATTGAATAATATGGAGAACTTTTTGAACGGCAGAAATTGTGTGCTGCGACATTTGTTTACTTATTCGTCCAAAAAAATGTTGGTTATATAATATATTACTATTATTACTTATGTATAATATCAAAATGTTATGTACGTATGGATTACTTTTATGGATTATGAAGTATCTATATGTAACTATATTATAATACATATACTTATGTTACATACTTATATTTACGTACTTTATATTATTATTATCTATAGCCTTTAACATAGAAAATTACTGTTATCATTAAGTACTTTATAATGCCAAAGAATTGTGCTGGACAACTTACTGACTTGCACGTTTTGTACGTTTTTTTGTTGTGTTTTTATCCTATAGTTAGTTTCATCATTAGTTGTTATTTACCTGTAATCAGTAGACAGTAGGTACTTACCAAAATGTATATATCCTTGTATGCATTTATTTAAAACCTATTATATTATGTACTTACAAAAAAACTTTATATTATTATCATGACTAAAACTGTATGTGAGTCGGCGAACGATAGATTGTATTGTGTTTCTCCAAGTTCGTTTGCTTGTATGTATGCATTGGGTGATGTATCATGAAAGTACATATTATATAAGGAAAAATATAATGATAAAAGCTATTTATAGTGCTCCAACTAGAGAGCCAAATTATCATGACAAAGAAAAGATCGACTTCCGGTTTTATTATTGAGAAGAAGGCATCATTGAATATTGAACATTATTAAGATTTATTTTTTGTATCATACACCATAATAATATATTATAAATAGGTACTTACTTATAATCTTTTTCTTCTTTGTACAAAATATTACTTTACTGATTGATGTCAGTTTCAATGTTGAATGTTGAAAGAAACGCAAAGGACACTTGAATAATATTGAATATATACTGCATGAATGTTGAACGTTTAAAACTAAACAAAGTTGGCAGCCAGTAAAATCAAGGTCGTAGAGACAAATACTGCATACAAAATTATGTAATGACATATTATATATAAGTATGTATCGCTCACTGTCAATTGTACATAACTGTATAACTATGCTGTAATAATCCCGGCGTTATGAGCTACAGAAAAGTGTGTACTGTGGCTACACTGAAGGCTAAAATTAAAACTAGGTGAAATTGTCATTTGTCATATTGTCATTGTTAGATTATTGTAAATGGTAAATCCGGACGAATTTCTTTGTATTCGCAAGACTACTGAAAAATCGAGCGCATTATCGAGAAATTGTAAATTAACTGTGCGGAGCACAATAAGCGAAATTTATTTATACATACGGCGTGTGTGCGAGTGAAAGGTGAAAGGAGCAATTGAGAAAGTTTTGCACTTTGTTTCTTCTCGTTCGTATTATAGTTTTTCCACGTTCCTTTTTCATGACAAGCTCTTTAAAAAAATTGCATCTTGATTTTAAGAATATTATACTATTATATTTTACAAAGGCTTTGTTCAACTTTTAGAATGATGTGATCAGACGGTACAAGGGAATTAATACAATATTGCTTTTAACAATATAGACATTAATTTGCTCTCTTTACTCTCCTATAGAAATGGACACGCGTTACTGCAATTAACGACGTGTATATTTACGTGTAAAATTACGTGTAAAATTACGTGTATAATAGTTGTTAGAATGTATAGGTGGGAAATCATTTTTCAACCACTTTTATACTTATATTGTGATACACTGAGTCTGTGCTGGTAGTGCACCATCCGACAAAATAATGTATGAATAAAACATTATAATGAAAGGTAAAAATATAAAATATAGTTGATACATTGTGAAATTACTCCTACTTGACTATAAAATATACGTATAAAAAGGTATGATATAGTAGTAACTTTTACTACTTATTGTTAGCCAATGTTTTTTAGAAACACGAGAATGATGTGTGAATCGATTCATCGATACAACATGATAATTGATAATCGTAATATTATTGTACTTACTAATAGTAATATCTATGCTATTAGTATTTATTAAGGATGTGATTGATTGTAAAAAAAGCGTGTGTGTACTTTTTACTATCGCATAACATAAGCAGATTAGGAGCAAGTGTATGAATAATGAATACTGACACTGTTGTTACAAACTTTTAAGTTATAATATATTATTGTTTGTTATTTGATACGTAATACGTATTATCTATAATATGAAACTTCGTGATGGCTGCAAATATGTAAATACTGGTTTATTGTATTGGGACTCTAGTCACCGAAAGGAGAGTCCGAGTTTAATTTTATCAAAAGTTTGTTTCCTCTAAACCCTACCTATAAATACAACAGTTTTCATAAGGATTCTCCCATACCTATAGTACGTTTAAGGTATATATAATATGTATATTATCTCCAAGTAGTTTTACACACGCGACAGTAAATGTTGACGTAACCTTTAAGTAAATACATGTACATGTATGGCTGAGCTTTTTAAGATAGTAGAAAGTTCGACCAATTTACAGAGATACACGTAAATGTGTACTCTCGAATTATAATTGTGAATAAATGGAGAATCGGCGACTTTCAGTTTTCGAAATTACAATCGAGATTACAAGTTATTGTGGCGTATCTACCTACGCTATATGAGTATCATATATATATATATTAACCAATCTGGAATTATCTGGATGAAATGACTAATGATCATGAAATCTACAAATGTAATGAATGACATGTGCGTTTGTATCATAGTTTGTAATTTGTATAGCGTGCAAGGAAAGATATAATGCGGATCCTCAATTGTGTGTTTGTAAGTACAATGTAATATGTTATAACATGTCTAATCATCTATTTGACTACAAATTAATGTCATATACCTCGTGTATTGATGTAAAAGTGTCACATACATACAAACTTTATATTATACGTGAGCATTGTTATTTTGTTGTTTGTTTTTGGAAGAAAAGTTATTGTAATAAAATAACCAGTGAACAAAGATAAATGTGATAGGCGTATATTATAGTTACGTACGACGTACGACTGTCTTTTCATTTTACATATATATACACACACTTCATTATCTCTCAACCACTTTTGCGTCCGGTATTTGTAAGTTCACATTTTAAATCATAGAAACTCTTTGCAGAGGGTCAAAGTCGAAAGCAAAAGTGATCTAGAGGTCTAGGCATCTTTTCGTACTTCATACTTCCTTTAATACATTATATTCATCTTCTTGATGTTGAACCTGGATAGGTGAAGGTTGTGGTTGTGACACGAGGCGGTAAAGATGGAGAAGCTCGAAGAATTCCTGCGCGCGGTGAAGATGCAGCGGCTTTATTTCGAAAAGACTCCTTTTCGATAAGAGGAGTTCTGTTTAATCTCGTAGACTGTCTTGAGCTACTGCTGATAATTGCTCGTTCTAAATGATGTCTTTCCAGTTCTTGTCTGATTTTCGGCACTCCCACCAAATAAATTAACGGATTCATAAGGAGCAAAAGCTAGAAGCCCAAGAAGTTTTTTCATTTTTTAAACCATAATCTATAATCAACGATGTCGACCAATAATTATTATTGACCTTTTTGTATCAACATTAAAAACATAAACTTACGTGAGAAAGCATAGTATGAAGAGTTTCAAAGTAAAAAATCCTTTCACCAGTCATTGAGTTTGGAAGCCAATCGGCAAATCCAATGAGCGATATTAGGCAAAACAGAAAAAATATCGAGGCGGACAAACAAGTTGTGGTCTAAATAACGTTACAATGACCGTCACATAAAATTCCCCACAAATATTTTTAATTGTTCATCTAATATTTAATTTTAAAATGTCAACATTTTATGTTTTACTCTATTTTTACTGTTTAGTTACCACAAATATCCGAGGCGAATCAAGCCAGGAACGTTTTTGGTTAACTTTCCACACTATTTGTGACTTTCTCGACCTTCCCAACAAATGAAACCTAAACAAACAACATTATGCAATAAATAGATAATCCAAGGCATAAATATTTTATGAATCTTTAGATTATTTGGAAATTCAGTTGAAATTAAATACTGTGTGTAGTCTTTTACATGAGAGCACTGGGAACAATAAAAGTTGCAAAACTGAATACAAGTGCGTATGAGAAATCCTTCCATTCTCCACCACGGGGAACCATCAAAATATCACAACTGTATTCCTTTCTTTCGTAACTGGAAAAAAGAACAATCGAACAACTCAATTTCTTTGGTTCAAAGTTTTATATGCTTTATACCATTATCATTAACTTTGCTCTGTTCTGCTCACCTTCCCCAACCAACAAAAGGTAGGATAGCCCAAAATGCACAGTACACCCATAGACCGATAGAGATTTGAAAAAAGAAGAGAGGCGTGTGGAACCGATTTAAAGATTCTCGACGTTTCACATACCGTTCCACAGAGAGAACCAGAACACAAGACAAGATTACTGATTGAAAGTACGATTTTAGAAATCCAAATAAATCACACGATGCGGAGCCCCAAACCCAGCTAGAAAAGAAAACGATTTGTTGGAATTCAATTACAACATGGAGAACGTCAATCAAGTGCGAATGTTTGCACAAAGGGCATAATGAAGTAAATAAATATGTATGCACGAACTATATAACGAAAAGCGCAATGATTTTTAATTTAAAAATATGTATACATTGTACAATACTATAATGTGTATGTACTTACTGCTGAGCAACTTGAGACGGAACAACAAACGTGAGGTGGCCGAAAATTGCAAATCCAAATTGATTGACGGCCAAATTCGTCAAACTGTCAAAAAAGCATTGGAAATCGAAAGAATTTCAGTACACATCACAAATCAGGTACAAATTGACTCCGTATGAATGATTATACCTAAATCCAGTTATATACTTGGTACTTTAAAAGCTCGAAAGAAACTGAGATATTTAATCCCATATTTACCAGACGCCAAGAGCAGTTTTACTCACAGATGAACATCGGTAGAGAATCGTTAATGAGATCAGAGTTCCAGCCAAGCTTAAAACACCTTATAAACAAAGCACCACAATTTTTATGTATGTTATGAAACCCAAAATATTAGAATACGTAAAAATTAATTGAAACAAAAACATATTTTCTGTACCTATAATCACGAGGAAAAAAACCACAAAGGAAAGCATATCGCTCCAAACTTACTAGCAGCTTTTAACTGCGACTTCAATTATATTATATAAACTATAAATATGGCACAAATGAATATTGGCTATTGCTTTAAATAATTTGAAAGAATTTTTGCAGTGCTTGAAATTAGCAGTGAACTTTGTAACAAAAACAGAAACAATATGCCTTTCGTCTTTCCTTCCACCTGGACATACATCATTTTTGAACCCTATACCTATTGCCTGTATGTATATAGTATGTACAATGTACCATAGATTAAAAAGAGGATGAAATGCATCTCCATACATTCGTTTCATACATTCACGAGACAATTCGTTATAAGTAAATGATACCTTTTGTACGTATGCCTGCTTACTAAATACTTATGCTACAGACCGTTTGATATTGAATGACAAGAGTAAGGGGGAATGTGAAAAGGAAGGTAACAGGAGTTTGGCTGATAAACTCAACCAACTATGAAAGAGACGTACTGAATTTCACCTGCTTATTGAATTTCAAGCTTTTATACTCTTTTACATACCGTCAAGTATTTTATCAAAATATAATTTAATGTCATAAGTACAAGCCTTAAGATTTTAATAAAAAAATCTCATCAAGCTTATAAAACTATGAAGGAATGGCCAACATTTATTAGTGAATATGGCTTTCCAACAAACTTATGAATTAATACTCTTTTTAGCTACAAGCAGTCGCTGCTGGAGCACTGTGCATGTTTGATAGACTCTATGTTTCTACATCATATTATGATTATCTAGTTATGTTTTCATAATATAAATTCACAGACTACATAATGCCGGAAACTGAGAATAAACTGAAAGACTATAACATCGGATATGATGATAAGTAATCAATAAAATGTAAGATCAGAAATGAATTGAACTCTATTCCAACTTCCTAAAATGAATTTCATATAATTATATTTTATTGAATTTTTGCTGTATATCAAAATGCTTTTGTTTTTGCTTATAGTTGAGTCAATCAGCTTAAGTACACGAACATAAGCTGTCAGTTAAAGTTTTTTCTCGGCTGTATTTCTTTGTTTGTAATCTATTCTATATATACAACATACACATACACACCATGTGCATGCAGTGTGTATAAATAAATTGAATAGACAAATCATTGGAAATTGAATTTGTACCTTGTATACATATTTTTTTCAATAAGTTAATACTTAACCGTTAATTATTTTAAACATTTACTATAATATTGTTGTACATGATTTACACGTATTATAGGTAAAGTATTAAGTATTTGTGTGTCGGTATAATTTACATGGTTATATATAACAGGTCTGCTATGAATTTTAAAAAGTTTCAATCGTATTAAATATGGTATTTTCGGAGCAACTTTTGGATTCTGTGTATGCATGTCCCAACAAGGTTATATTATTATGGTGATATAACGTTGTAGCAATATGCATTGACATAAAAAATTTATATATTAACTAATAATAATGGTACATCATGTTAATTTCCATACTATTAATCTAGCAATAATAATAATAATATTATGTAAAAAATCAATAACATCAGTATCAACAATAACAAGAAGACTACTTACAGTTGCACGTTGACACTAAAAAGTACAAAGACTACAACTAAAAACTTTTGAAAAGGGATACACTCAATTTTAGAAGTTCGGTGCAGTCCACATCTCCTTGTGGACTGTTAGCAATCGGCGTTGATACTTGATTACCGAAATCCACGGACAAAACACTTTTTGCTGGCAAGTTTAACAGGTAGCGTCTGCAAAACAATATACATACACACATATTATATAGTTTCGAAATATGAAATATGAAATACCGATTCATTGCAATTAAATAATTAAACAAACCCGGTATCATATAAATGGATAATAATTATTAGCCATAAATGAGAGCAATGTTCTTGAATCTCTAAATAACTTTATATCATTAAGAGTTTTAAATTTTTTATTCCTATTACCTGACAACCATATCTCTTCGAGCAGAAAAGGCTCTAGAATTATTGCCGAGTCCATAGTTGGTGAATAAATTTTTTCTTTCTACGCTGCGAAGTCTCTGGATTGGCATTTCAAGTTCCTTTTCAAATTTCTCCAATTCGATTTGTTCAATATCTTCGGTCTGTTTTAACGTTTCTTTCACTTTATCAACTACTTGTTGAAATAACATTTTCCCACAATGTTTCCTTGATAAACCTACATGTTGAAAAACTTTTGAAGAAGTCCAACGTTGACTCACAGAACCACTACTTTGTAAAAGTTGTTCACATTTATCTTTTCGAAGTAAACTTGCCCAATTAATCCCTAACACATCCACAATACTAATTTTATTCTCTACTTCACCAAAATCTTCGTCCGATATTTCTTCAAAATCCATTCTTTCTAAAATATCATCATCTGTTTGACTCTGACTATGTAAACTTCTAGCATCTCTCAAATCATATGACATTCGTATTGGAAGAGAAGATGTTGTGGTAGTGACAACCGTCCTTGCAGACTCTTTATCTAAATCAACACCAACACCACTTGTATTTTCATCATTTGTAGTCTGTTTTTTATCTCCATCAACAATAAAATTACTACTATTGCTAATAGAAGATGGAGTAGCATTTAAATGGGCAGGAGGTAGAACTCCAAGTTCTACACGCTCAACACGTGGAATTCCTTCATCTGTGAATGAATCTTGTTCTTTTGCAGCAATAATATCTGTTTCAGTGTTTAATGAATTCACATGTTGTTGTTCTGGTTCGTCGACAACTGGTACTTCTCGAGTTAAAATATCATCATCATCATCACTAAAATCACTTAAATCTTCAACGGCGTCCAAAATTAAATTTTTTCCAGTATCCAACTGCTTTTCTGATGCTGCCAATGTCCCTGAAGAAGCAGCGTTATTATTAGTTGCAGTTTGAATTGTTAATGTTGGCTCAATGGCATTCACACCACTTAAACTTCCAATACTACTACATTTATCTTTTATTTCTTCTGGAGTAGGTGTTCTTGTTTCATCTACAATTTTTCCCAACAAGCCCATTTTTGGTTGCAACAATTTATCCGATGGTTCAAAAGGTTCACTAATGCATGAATTCCCTTTCAAAGTTTGATCAACCCACATGTCAACTCTAGATTGTTTGATTGTCTGCTCTTCATAACGTTCCATAAGCGCTTCTTTTGTTTTAACTATCATCGGCATGTGCCTATTTATTGGAGGAGCTATATGTACTTGCCTGAAAATATTTAATTAGATGAGCATGATTTTAAAATGTATTGAATATTGAAATTTTGTATTGTATTACAGTGTATAAACAGAGAAAATAGAATAAATAAATGGCATTGTCATACAAGTACTTTTGAAAAGAATGACTTTTCTTACCTCGATCGAGGATCTTCATGTACCATTCGTGGATTTTGAGGTTTATTTAATAATACAGGTTTACTTCCCATCATATTACCCATCGGAGGGGCAAGGAGCGGTGGTCGTCCTTGCCTCATTGGAGGAGCATCATATTCTTTTGGTCTATCTTTAAGCATGGGTGGCGGGCCACGATCACGATCCAAATCTGAATGTTTTGGAGCGATTCGTCCTCCGCGTTCCATTTCTGGTAAAGGTCTTGCTGGTGCAAATCTATCTCGTGGTCGACTTTGAGCTCTAGGAGGCGGTGGATATCCTAAAAACAAAAATATTTGCATTGCATCTTACAATTTTGCTTAAGTAACTAAAATTTAAAAATCATAATTTGTATAATTTATTAGCTATAAATAATTAATATCTTAAGTTTAAAGTTCAAATAAAGTACAATAACACAGTTACACAATCGCATACCTATTTTGTCATAAGCATTGCTACTACTTCCCCCATGTTGTGAAGAACTGCTACTAAATGGTCGATCACGACTTAATGGCTTCATTTTATTTCCATTATCATAGTTTCCTCCTCCGTGTGGTCTGTCAACTACTCTGTCTCTACGTGGTGATTCCATACGACGACTATGATGTTCATCAAATGATGGTCTTCGAGGTGGTGAACGGACCAATCTAAGAGTAACCAAATGATATGAAACATTAAAAATTAAATACTGCAGAAGAACTTCATATCTACTATTTTATTTATTAAAGCTAATAATATCATAGTACTTCTCTTCATAAAGTACTTATGCTAATGAATAATAAATTATTAATACTTAATATATATTATGAATAGTAAATAACATATTTAAGAAAAAAATAAATCAAGAATAAGTACACACCTTATTCGCTCGCGTTCCCTTGAGTTTGGCGGAGGACTTCTATCTCTTCGAGGAAGAAATTTTTGGCTGCCCATATTAGAAGACGGGGGTTCTGGTGGAGGAACTCGTCGAGTTAATGGAGGAGTAATATTGTTTTTAATATACTTTGGAGGTGGAGAAGGAACAGTCCGCGATCTTTTATAGTTTCCATCTGAAGACCCACCAAAATTATCTTCTGATAGTCGTCGTTTTCGTGGTTCATCATCAAAAGGTAGTCGTTCTTTTGGTCGAGACATATGTTCATAACCTCTATCCGGTGTCATTGTACGTGGATCTTTTTCACGATCCATTGGTTTAGAAAAATTCCTTTTCACATCACTACTACTGCCACCACCACCAACCATATTGGACCTAATATTACTGTCCCTATCTGGTGTCTTGTTATGGCGATTCAAAATAACAGATGATTTGCTACTACGTTTCATGTCTTTGTAATGTGATGACTCCATTCTAGAGTCTTTCGAAGACGCAGAAGAAGAGAGAGATTGACGTTTTAAAGACGGTGCAACATGCTTTAATTTTTCAACAGAACCACTCACTTTAGACTTCTTCTTGGCTTTCTTTTTATTCTTATCCTTCTTGGGTGGCTTTAATTTTATACTAGGAACTGAACTATCTGTGCTTGATGTGACAGCAGAACTACTACTCGAAGAAGCGTGAGTTGCAGATGATGATGATGACCGTGACCTGTTTTTTATTTAGAATTATTGATAAAATCAGAAACATTAAAAAATTGTATCAATAATATTATGAATTATGACTTACACGCTATACCTTGTTAGTATTATGTGTTATCAATAAATTAGAAATGAATGAATCCAAATATTTTTTTAAAAGTAATATTATATACTACATTATAATATATATTTACCTTGAACGCGTAGAGTACGAACTAGATGATGCTTTAGAAGAACTTTCATCGGAACTCAACGAAGAGGAGCGTATTTTGCCTTTAGCTTTACTTGATATAGATTTTTTAGATTTCATATTTGATTTAGATTTAGGTGATTTAGAAGCTTTTGACTTTGATTTCCGTCGTGGACTCGATTTACGGCTTTGTCTCTCTTTTTCACTCTTAGATTTCGTTGAACTTTTTACTTTACTGCTCCGATGTGCACCACTAGCTGATGTTGGAGTTAGTGGCTTTTTCTTCATACGGGGTGATAAACTACGGCTTCTCCCATGCCCACTTCCATCTTGACCCCGTCTTGATGCTGAATGTCCGGATCTCTAAATTTTTAAACGTAAAAAAATAAATACGGTAAATATTGAATATTGAAAATTTTAAAAATCTACTATGCATACATGTATGTATATTACTTACATAAACCTTTTCTAAAAATATAATATAATTCATAAATAAGAAATGGATAATCCATGTACTTACATGCGAGTGGGCTTTCAAGGGTTCATTTCTGTGGAGATGAGGTGACTCAGACGGTGGTTGGTAATGCGAAGAACTTGAACTGGCATTATCTCTGTAAAAACAAAAAGATTGACAAAATTGTAACAAAAATGAAACATCAGCATTAAAAAGTGGCACACAAATCTACAACCATATTTCAAACAACATTGCTATAATCAACCAAGTTGGTCAAACTTGCTTAAATGCTTAAAAGTATGGAATTTATGAATTATTTCATACGATATGTAGTAGTTTTAATAGTAGTACCTTCTTGTCCCAAGACGATCAAAGACACTTGGACGCTTCTCTTCCACTACAGTACTGTTTCTATTGTACACAATATTATGATGACTATTTTTTTCCAGCCGTCCACGACTATGAGCTTTAGACATAATTGTTTTAAAGTACGAATCCGGAAACCCCAAAACACACACACAACTATACAAGACCTTTAACCTTTACTCTTTAACTCTGATCTCTTTATATATTATATAGGAGTTGCAAAACTTGTGAATTGTTTAAAAAAAATAAAATACTTAAATTTTGTAAAGAATTGCACTGTATTTGAGATTTTTATTGTTTAATTACATAGAGAACCACTTTTTTAACTTTCACAAACACACATTAACCTAGATCAAATTCAAATCTAGGATTATAATTGTAAGTGTACTATGTTTGCCTGTGTAGAGAGAGTAAGGTCAAATGTCAAACGCTCAATTGCTTATATACTTATTTTTACTTTTGTATAAGAGTATTTCACTGCCCTGACCTTTTATATGTCTTCAAAACTTAACTAATTATCCATAATAATTGTCTAAAAAATTAAATGATTTTTGAAACTATACGGAGTGTTACACAGTGTTATAAGCCGATTGTAACTTTGCAATATGAGATTATATTATTTTATACGAAAGGCACGAACTTTACAACACCAGAATTCAAGGATGACTTTCATTCATTCTCTTTTTATAAAAGTGTATTTCCAACAGGTCTGTAGTCTGTACATGACCTGTTTTATTTATAGCAGCCTCATTTGCATAAATACTTATTTTACGCGGGAGTCTATCGACAACTTTTTGTCTCAGTCCATTAATAATTAATAGTAAGGTTAATAAATAATACAAAAAGAAACTTGTACAATTAATAATTATTTTTTGCATTTCTTTCGTCATTTATATTATTACGACGGGACGGAAATATAAGGTAAGGTTATATCATTTGCTTGTTTGTTTTAAATACAATGTTGGTTGGTACAGTTGACAAGCACAAGTTTTGTTTGTGTGTTATTTACTATTTACTCAATTAAAATCCTTTTGCCTCTTGCTGTTTCTTCATACTTATAGGACCAAAATTGCAGTTCCACGATTCATGTTAAGGACGACCAGGACTTTGTATTGCAAAATGTTGAAGCTTTCTGTTGACGGGAACATTTCTAGCGGAAAATCGACCCTTGTGTCCAGACTAGCTGAAAGTTTCCCCTTGTTGAACGACTCAACATCAAATGTTGAAATTATTCCAGAACCCTTGGAGAAATGGTGCAATCTCAAGGGTCACAACCTTCTAAACATGTTTTATAAGGACCCCGTCAACAACAATTTCATCTTTCAACATTATGTACAATTGACAAGGCTAATGGACACGGTGAGAAGAATGAATCTACATGATGGGAATGATTCGAAATGTCAGTTTGGACAATGGCCCACTGTGAGGATCATGGAAAGATCATTACAAAACAATAGGTACTTTTACAAATAGACAGTAAACCTTTTTCATTACGCCATATTATTATTTTTTGTCTATTTTGTTTCGGTCTTACAACATGGGACATCGTCATCGTCGTTGGTTGGATGTTTATGCTTAATATTGCTTATTGTTTTGTAATTTTTAAAGGCACTGCTTCATTGAGCTCGCAAGGAAAATGGGAAATCTTCACGATGCTCAATATGCCGTTCTTGCAGAGTGGCATACATGGCTGGAACAAAATTTAGATTTAAATTTGGATTTCATTATCTATCTACGCACTAGCCCCGAAGTGGTCTACTCGAGAATGATTTCAAGGGGAAGAGAAGAAGAGTCTACCGTACCGTTAGAATATTTAACTGCTCTTCATGAAACTTATGAAGACTGGCTAATTCGTCACCAGCAACCGAATGAGGAGAACCCCAATAACGGGAGAAGACAAGAAGTTATAGTTGTGAATGCGAATCAAGGTAAAGATGAAGTATTTTCTCAAGCATTTTCCTTATTGACTGAACGGCTTACCAAAATTATGTCAGAAAAAATTTTGTGCTCAAATGGCTCGAATGCTCAACATCATCCATGTTCAGTCAAATAATTTTATGTATCAAAATAATTTTCTTCTTGTTATATACGTGTTGAATAATGTAACATAATTATTTCTACGTTACTAAAAACACTCCAAAATAAGTACATTAGAGTGTACTTTTTAGAACAATATCAAAAGCTTGATATTTTGAAAGGTAACTAACGCCGCCTTTATATTATTCAACTTACTTTTCACTGTTATTTATGCGTATGTACTATATTTTAGTTTAAAATATTAACAATTCACAGCTAGAGCACAAATATTGACCAAAAGTATTGTTAAGCATGAAAAGCACGGATTTCATAAAGCAGCTAGTTATGTTTATGAAGGTGTGTGTATCATTTTAGGTTGAGAATAGGCACCTTCTTCATTATATTTATGCACATTGTACACATGGATACTCTTTATCATTAGTGCTGAAAAAATTTGTAATAGTATTTTATTTGTTCCTGCTGGTCACTGTTCTTTTTGGAATTGTACATATATGTACAGCGTACATAATATTTTTCTAAAATATTTGAAGTAATGCCATCCAAAGATTTTTTTCAATGCACCATAGTACTGTTTGTAACTATACTCTATACAGCTCTACTTGTTAAAAAACTAAATAATCGTACATAAAGTATGGAATATTGTGCCTTCGTGACCGTATTGTGCTTAGTGTATAACTTGCTATGACATGAAAGGTGAAAGGCTAGACGTTTATTGATAAGAAATAATCAATAATAAAATTAAACTTCATATAAAAACAGAGCTTTATATGAAAAGAGAAATATTTGTATCAAGTATTTAACATTAAGTATAATAATATATATCGAAAGCATTATAGAAAATAGAAAAACATTAAGTTACTATGGAAATGCCATATGTTGATACATTACCAAAATCGTTTTTCTATAATGCTTTCCATATATCACATAATGTATAAAATTGTGGAATTTCTAATGGAACACAATATGGATATTATATAAAATATAATAAAATATACAATATGTAAACACTACTGATAAATTATATGTAAAACTTTAGCGTAATTAGCTAATTAATTGAATAACAAATAAGTAACTTCTCCCTGAATTTACGTGCGTCTCAGAACAATTTCGTGCTGGTACCTGCAGGACAACAATTTTTTGGCATGTCATTATGTTGTAAATATTTACCAAGTACATACTCTTGATGCATACTCTTGATTTCGGTATCAAATAGTATTATACGCAATTTCAGCTTACAAACTGCTGATGGTTGACGATCAAATTCCGCTTGTAGAGGACAATCTTGAATTTCTTCGATATGCATTTTCTCTGAGAATGTACGAGCGTTTACTTTTGGTGGTGTTAGTTGGTCACTGTTAAAAGTCATTATAGTAGCTTAGAATTTTATTCAAAAATAATATTGTACAGTCTTAACTAAATTGTGAAGAATTTGATGCATAATGTACATGGCTTACTTAAAATCATGAATGCTCCTTGAAGGTTTATAGAAACTGTCAACTTTTATCCAAATACGAGATTGAGGTTGATGAACACAGCGCAAAGATTTGATAGTATACAGATTCAGAAGGAAAATGTCCTTGTTCTGAAACAATCTCCAGTAGTTTTGTTTCAACTCTATTACGACTTCCTATGTACCAAGCAAAAGAATCGTGTTCAATTCACTTTATGCATGTATATTTTTGCATTAAATTTTAAACACATTTTAAGCTTTTACATATTTTAGCCAAAATCTTGAGTCCCCAACGACCACCGAGGCCAAGCGGTTTAACTGAATATTCATAAAGTATGACAGGTCAGAAGGCTCAAAGTTTAGCTGCCTTGATTTTTTGTCGTATGCATTGAAGGTCACATTTATCCTTGTAGTAGAAATAGAATTCAACAGTATCGTTTTTGGTTTTTGCGACAAGGAACCATCAACTGACATTGTGGAAGTCTGTACGTCCAAAAATTTAGCATATTATTATGAAACATCATTAATATACGATATCACATTATGAGTACTATAAACATAGTCAAAGCTAAAAGAATGTGCAATATGATTAAATAGCATATACAGACTCACCATGCATCTAGAAATGGCTAAATGTTTATATTTCAAAGGTAAATGGTCGTTCAAATTTTCCTCGAAAAATGTGGGCATAAAATCGGACGGAAAAAGTGTTTTCTTGACGATCCTCATTGACAAACGTTTTTTGTAGTTTTCATTCATGAGTTGTTTGTGAGTTAAGGTCAAGTATCGAGGTGGATACAACAACTTGGGTCTATTGTTTCTGTCAAAACATGGATTAATAGTGTATTTCTTCTGAGGCAGTAGCAAAGTCAAATCCGTGGAAACTCCAACCAGGGGAAAGGTTTTGTGCTTCAAGTTCTTCTTCAAATCAACACCGTAGAAAAATACATTGTTCTTATCCAATAGACCAATTTTCCCCTCCTCACCTGTACACAAAGTTGAAGCACATGTCATAAAGAACGTATGTATGCATATGCATGTAAATACACGTAATAATTACGATTTAAAAGGAGGGGGAAATCTGGGAGTCTATTAGTTAAATCAAGTTACCGATGGACAGAACAGAATGCTTTCCTAGGAAGCAATGACGTGGCCTTATTACATGACGAACATTTTGAGTTGTGGGACCAATTTCTCCCGTGTCTATTAGGATGCTACTGTGCACGTAAAATATGGCCCTATTGAGCATTACGCCTGAGAAAACAGTATCAAAGTTTCAGAAAATTTTAATTTCCAATAATATAACAATGAGTTCTAAGTTATGCAATGTTCATTCAAATGTAAATAGGTATCAATGATTTATGTGATGTGTGTTTACCATTACGACCAGTAAGAGTGTACCAGACGTTACAGTCGTCCCAAATGAGAAAAGACAATTCATTGGAAATTCTCATGGATTGAATAAATCCCTGGATTTTAATTGTTAGCTGCTTTTCTCTCTTGAATAAGGCCAGCGACCCATTTGTAGAACTGAATTCGTCCACATAAACCTAAGTATGAAGCATGAATGCATCAGGAACCATAGATCGTATGTAAATTCATTTGCAAAAGTGCTAATTTTCTAATACCTTTGTCTTTCCACCATGCAGAACTACTAATCTCTTCCAGTTTGGGTAAAATGTTAATGAATGTAAAAATGAAGAACTTTTAGGAACTGCCAACGCAATTTGCTTGAATTTATATCCACCATCATATGAGATAAAAATTCTAGTAAATGCCATATTTTATCAATCACACATAATACATGCTATAAGATTTTATGGTTTTCCTTGAATTTCAAAATCATTAGTACCTGAAGGTTACTGAGGATTCTTGGTAAGCAACAATTGCATCTCCCTGAGGACAACTTTGAGGAGACTTGGAACAACATTTCTGAACTACAATTTTGCTTACGGGTTCTGTCAAGCCTAAAAGAATTTTACACTAATATTGTAATTTCTATGCAACTATAGATTATGTATACATACGTAAGCTCACATTGTTGTGGTATGCACATAAAATGAAGCAAAACCTTGTGGAATGGAGTAACTCAATTTTTGCTCAGGGTTTCCAGGTTTTATTCGATAATTGAGTTCAATGTCCCCTATTCGAACTATATAACCCTTGGCTGTAACTACCAGGAAAGCATCAAATACAAAATCAAAGTCCACAACGGTGAGTTCAAAGGTCTTCCTCTGTCGCTCTTTCGTTGGCAAATATCTTCTATCGACTCGGAGCGGCTCGCAATAGGATTTTGTCAAGCGATTTATTCCCCAGGTTAAGTGCACATATTTACTGCCACATTATAATGATTAGCGAAACATTATAATTCATACAATAACTAAATAAGCGAAATATTGGACAATGATTTTATGATCACAATTATTTGGTTTAGCTACTCACTGTGCATAAGCTGCCAACTCCATTCCTCTCGTATTTTCACAAGGACTTTGAACATATTTTGATCTAGCCCTACCCCATTTCAACTTTGAAATAAAATCAAAAACCATTTCAAAACCTATTTAAACCTAGATTGTGATTTTATAGATGTATGTATAGAAAAGTGCTAAAGTGCCCAGATGCTGTGTATATATTAAAATAATTCTAACCAAAGGGTGATTGGAATCCATCGCTGTAATATTTCCTATTGTAAAAAAATAAGCATGATGCACTATTACAATTTACTATGTAAAATTTTCTTTTTTTCACATACTCTGTAATTATTTAGTACCTGGCCATTCAAATAAAGTATGATCTGCCTGATTCCATAAATCGTAAGCTGCACTGGTGTTTCGCTCATTATTATCGTAACGATAGTTTGACTTAAAAATAGGATTTTCGGCAATTTTCTGGGGCTTGATGAAAATTTCTGTCTTCAATCTGAGAAAATGAACAAAATATTTTTACATATTATTGTAGCAAAATGTAGCATAATTGATAATTATTGATAATACCTATTACGATAAAATTAAGGTTATTTTACCACTACTTTAGTTTGCTATGTATTATGTAGGTATGTATTTATGGCACTCGACTTACGCGGAAGTTGAAGTTGCCACGGAGGAGGAAAATAATGCAAGGTACATTAAGTTGACGAGTGGCATTGTAAATGAGAGTAGAGACAATGAAACTAATACCCATTAGAAGATGACCAGAGGATAACATTTAAGAGATCATTGCCTCTCAAGTTTAAAGATCCAGCTGGCTTAAATGAAAGAGTGACGATTTTCTCTTAAGTGTCTTGAAAATTGCTATTTTACTTCTACATCTCCATTGCAACTGATTTTGAGATAATAGACATTATGTATAGGCAATCAAGGATGTTAAATGAAAAATTGCAACCAATTGGATCTGGACATTTTTGGAGCGATAATGTGAGGTCCATATAGGTACAACTTTATTTACACTTATTTGTTGAATCATGGTTGAATCACATGTGGTAAGTATGTTAACGTCACAGTATAATATGTAATATCAATCTGAAATCTGAATCAATATTATAAACTACACACGTTTAAGACAAGGTGTCGAATTAGCTGTAGATCATCACCTATAACAGCCCTCGGACTCGTAATTCAAACATGATAAAAGCTTTGATATTTTGATCTTCTATTAGAAGTAATTCTTTCGTTATTTTCTCCTTGGTCAGTTCTGGATTCGTGTAAATTTTTGTGAGGTTTTCAGCATACTCGAGCCAAACACAGTTTGGACAGCCATTCATGCAACAATTTGTTGGCGGAGTCAAGCTCTCAATATTCGTGGCATCCGTTTCTTCTTCTGGATTGAAGACGGGTCGGACTGGCTCTCCTCTTCCTCTGTTTTCTTTTGAGCCGAAGCTATACTCTACTGATAGTACACTTGGCTTATCATTAGTTGAACTATCGGGACTAGAATTGTCATTGCTTTTGTTGCTGGATTCATTGTTGGTTTTATCATCACTGTTGTGCGATAAATATCGTGTACCATGTAGTAGCCTGGTCATCTTTGAAAGTGAGATGCCAAACCGAGGTGAAGCAAGCATTGATATTAAGCTGCTATTGTTATTGTGACAATAATTAGATATTCAGTGGTCCTTTAGCCTGCAATTGCAAAAGAGGTGAAAGAGAGTTTAATAATGGTAGTCAATCTGGAATGATTTAGCAATGCCGTAAAGTTGAAATTTAGCAGTCTTGTGAGAAAACTTGAACTAAACTAAAATGTACAGATTATAGGTTATAAGTATAATTTACAGCTTACATGATACAAATCTGTAGAGTAATGTTCATAGTTTAGTTGAGTTTAGTATGCAATGACTCAATAATTGTCTTCTTCAATGACAAAACAAAATAAATAAGAGACTGCGATCTGCGATTGGATCGACGTCTTTGAACGTCGTTGATGATAACGATTAACTATGGATCACAGATTAAGTTCTAACTGTAACTTCTGTAAAACAGAAAATAAACTCGAGTGGTTTAAAAAATGAAGGTACTGTTGAATTTGATTCTAAGTTTACTAGTTAAAGTAATTGCGTATTGCGTATAATCCAAATTTTGGATTTTGGATTCCAAAATATTTACGCATGAGTTTTCAAAAAATGGGTCAGGAAAGAAAGGAAAAATGCTTGCAAGCAAATTCATCAGGCATGTGGGAAACAGTTTTCTTCGTCCACAGGTTTTACACACGATAAACATGAGAAAAGTCTCAAATATCAAAAAGTATGCAGTGGATCATGGAATTGTTTGAGTTTGGACTGTTACATCACCATTGTTTATTCAATTCATCAAACTCATTAAAAAGTGTTATTACAAAAAATTAGGGCTTGCAGCTTACACACTAATAAACGAAGAAAAAGAAAAAAGTAGGCTACAAAATTTACATACTTGGACTGGAACATCAATTTTTATGACTAAAAAATATAGGTCTGGCTCATATTTTGGTTTTTAGCCTCAAGATGTTTTAAGTTCACTATATAGATTAAACATCTTTCATCCTCAAACATTGTTGCATCTCCTGTCTAAATTCTATGCCTATCAGTTTGAAGCGCACACTACAACGAAATACATACATCATACTTTGAATATCGTTTATCTTGAAAGTATATTAGTGTAAGATGTAAGATAATACGCATTACCTATTTCTTTACATTATGAGTTTTGTATGAATATTATGATATGGAATATAGATCATTTCTTAGTGTGCCAGGAATTTCGAGTCTCGAAATTCGAGACTGTTTGTAAGAATTAAGGGAGAATCGAAGGTTGGAGTTGGAAACTATTTTAAGGTTGATTTAAAAAATCAAAAACAATATGTATAAATAAATAAGACTCATCTTCATCGTCTTTATCAACAATCCGGTTTCTGCTCAAACACCACACCCAATGTCACCTTCGACTTTTCTATAATGCCTCGATTCAACGCAACAATATTATGTTTACATTAGACATTATAGATTGCATTGTAGTTTGTATCGCATACTTGGCTGGAAAATAATGTGTAATGACTGAATAACAATAATTATTATTCACTGTATACCCCGGCAGGCATTCGATAAATCTGGCATGATTTACATGTACTTAAATCTTTAATCTTCACATCCCACTCCTGCTCAGCTCTCCTAACCCTATGCCTATCAATATCACATTTATTATTGCTTTCAGCATTTCTATCACATCTTCACATCATACTTGGCTTGTATGCATCTTAGTTAAAACAGATATGTGAAGACGATCCATTTTTCAAATGTATCCCCAATGTAATTGCGCCTTCTTCACTCTGTTGTTATCCTTTGTTCTGTTCTGGGTTAATTCCAAAAATTTTCCTTAACAAGCTAAAGCACGTAAGCAATTATAAACGAATGTACTTATGCATAACTGTCATATAAAATAAATAGTTTGATCTTAAAAATGAAACAAGGCTAATACACATAATTAAGTAGTAAACGGATTTTGATTGTACTTAGATCTAGTCTCTTCTTGACAACTTTCCGAATGACACCTTTTTGGTTATCAACTGTCCACTGTCACAAATGTACAGCCCGATTTGATTTCCCTTTTGCATGTGAGTTTTTAAATAATTTGTTTTTGTTCCACATTTGTTTAGAGTAGCATGTCACACATGACACCATAATATTATCAAATACACAACAATTGTACTGTACCAAACTGTCCTTAATTCTCCAAGTTCCAACGCACGTTAAAATCTAATTTAAGAAAACGGTGTAAAGTGTAAAATATATGTAACGGTAATTAGTTTGACATTTTATCAGTTTTTACCCACATTTGTTATCTTGCAATAATTAGCAAACGCACAAGCAAGAAGTAAACACAAATACATAAACACAACAAAAAGTAACGAGAAGCAGGTAAGAAGCAGCAAAATAAATAACATGCGGTCAATGTTCAGACAGCACAGATTCAGATAACAGGGTGCGAGAATATATACACGTAAATGAGAAATCGAAAATGACATGAGCAAGAAGATTGAATACCTTCACTCTTCAGACAATTGAGAGTTTTCATGGATAATGGACAGTCATCCCATAATCATGTGTGCATACAACATGTTTTGTTTTTCTCTATACATACATACTTAAGATGCGGCACGAACGAAGTATGAAGAGGCGATTGCCGAAAGCCGACAGAAACTGAAGATTTTTACACGCGCACTGTGCAATTCCAATTCAAAATCATACCCAAATTCTTGAGACTCGAACATATACATATTCATAATCGTTCCTAACTGCCTACATACAATGTATAGATACTGATATTTTGGACAAACCCCCGAAAAAACGTTGAAAAAGTCTCATCATCATCCACTCTCAGTCAGATCAGATTTGGCCAGCCTCTTGAGTGAATGAAGGCGAAGAAGAAGAAGATGCGGCCGAAAAACTCATTATAAATTCATTAACAATATAACAGCAAAGATGATTCCATGATAAAAAATGATCTTCTCTGGTCGTCCTTGATGGGCTCCTTGAACCTATAGGGTTGAACTTTTCTCTTTCTCCCTCTCTCTCTCTCTCTCTTGTCTCTCCTTTGTTGGAGTTTATCAGCTCCATGTCAAAATGAAAATGAACCTCGGCGTGTATGTTGATCTCTGTTCATCTTCATCTTTGTATGCTGATAGATTGAGTATATGTAGACACAACAATATACATAACACAATACATATTATGACATAATAATACACCATGTGAGCATTTGGCTTTTGGTGTAAGTTTCTATCGCTGACTCTTGTAAAGATAGGGATGAACAGTTGAACTGGAGTTTATCTACCATGTTCTACTTTGTCTTGTCTCGTCTTAGTCTCAGGCTCAACTTATTGTTCGCTATTACTAAATGTTGATGCTGACAATAGGCTGTAGGTGCACCAAGATAAAGATGAAAATGAAGATGATGATGAGCCCACAGATCTTCGTTCCCTCCTCAGTCCAGCCACAGACTCCGTGGAGAAAACGACGATCCTCAAGCTCTACGGGACAACTGACTTAAGCCTGTAGCTGTACTTGTATTTTTTGCCACTGTATAGTTAATTCTAGTACCTAGTTAAATATTAGATACACATATAAATACATAGGTAGTTATAACTGTAATTATACCAGTCATGGATCGAAAAGGAACGGTCAGCTCCGTTCTTGCCGCGGTTCTTCTCCTCATCCTTTCCACATTCATTGATGGCACTCAGGGAGTTGCCGGTGTTCCTGGACAGGGCGGAAAGAGAGGAAAGGTCGTCTGTTATTTTGAGAGTTGGGCCAAAAACCGCCCCGATATCGGCAACTACACGATTGACGACATTCCAGTGGAAAAGTGCACTCATCACATCTATTCCTTTGTCGGAGTCTCAAACGTGACCTGGGAAATCCTCGTCATTGACCCAGAGGTAAGTTAGATACTATTCTCGAATTTCGATTAGATTAATGTAAGACTTTTTGCTACTTTAACAGTACATGGAAATGCATGCATAAAGGCCACATTTTCTTTATTAATCTGATTAATGCACACAAGGAAAAAGTTAAATGCTTGTTGAATGATGTAATGTTACACAGCCTTTTATTTTAGGGTTAGCTTTTTTCATCATTTTTTGAATTGGTGTATGACACAAATAATATTCTATTTTTAATTTTGTAGCTTGACATTGATCAAGGAAACTTCAAGAAATTCACTGACTTGAAGAAGAAGCATCCAGAGCAGAAATTCTTACTCGCAGTCGGAGGATGGGCCGAAGGTACGGAAAAGGAGAAAAAATTTTAATCATTCATTTACACAGTCATATTTATTTACCTATAGTTTTGGAGAAATTGAAAAAAAAAACTATAATACTTAACAAAATGTGCGTAGGTGGAAAGAAATACTCGCAACTAGTCTCAATCCCCGAGCGGCGAAGAACTTTTATAAATTCCGTAGTGACCTATATGAAGCAGTACAACTTTGATGGCTTTGATCTGGACTGGGAGTACCCTGGAGCTTCGGACCGTGGCGGAGCCTACGCTGACAAAGACAGATTTTTGGCCTTTGTCACAGAGCTCCGAGAAGCCTTCACTAAGGAGAACAAAAACTGGGAAATCACAATGGCTGTTCCATTGGCCAAGTTCCGTCTCCAGGAGGGATATCATGTTCCTGAACTTTGCAGGTTTCAAAAAAAATATGTATTTCTCGTAAAACCTTTTGCGTAGCAAGTTATTTTTGTACTTACATTATATACATACATTGATGAATTGGTTGTTGGATGTTGGATGTGATCCTTATGTGTGTATGACTATTTTTTGCGGTTTCACAAACAATCAGTCTCGTCGATGCTATTCATGTAATGGCTTACGATTTGCGAGGAAGCTGGACTGGCTTCGCTGACGTACACACTCCTCTCTACCGACGACCTAAGCATGACCAGTGGGCCTATGAAAAGCTCAATGTCAATGACGGATCTCAACTCTGGGTTGATCTCGGATGTAAACGAGATAAGTTGGTCATTGGAACCGCGTTCTACGGTCGTTCTTACTACCTCGGAGATCCCTCCAACACCAAGATCGGGGCTGGCATTACCAAATGGGGTCACAATGGAGGTGCCGGAGATGCTGGAGAATACACTCAAGCTCTTGGATTCATCAGTTACTTTGAGGTGAAATCACAATTTAAAATCAAGTCAAATTCTTTCCGTAGAATATGTATGAGAGGGATGAAATTAATTGTATATTTATATTGAAAAACACGAATAGATTTGCTTGAGACTCAAGTCAGGAAACTGGACCCGAGAGTATGACAACGAAGGAAAGGTTCCATACATGTACTCTGGACGAAACTGGATCGGATATGAAGATCCGGACAGTTTAAAAATTAAAGTTGACTGGGTCAGACAACAGGGTTATGCTGGAGTTATGAATTGGGCCATTGATATGGACGATTTCCGAGGAGTTTGTGGGCAGAAGGATGTGCTCATGGACATTTTGGACAATGGTACTTTTTTCTCGATTTTGACCTGTTTTGCACAGTTTCGATTTGACTCATTCATTTACATATATTTTTACGTATTTTGTGCCTCTACAGGAATGAAAAATTACATCGTACCTGTGGACAATGCTGCATCCTCCGTAACCACGACTACTACCCCCAGTCCTCCAGTTTTCCAGCCCATCCCCGACTCAACTCATGTACCCATCCTCGCCACGACCTCAACCACTCCAAGTTCCCAAGGCAGTGTTGTCATAACCACAGCCTCCACTCCTCTGGCCAACGGACAGTTTGACTGTGAAAAGCAACAATATTACCCACATCCCGAGGATTGTCAACGGTACTACTGGTGTGTCCATGGAAGACCCGTCGAAATGTCATGTCAAGCCGGTACTCAATGGAATCCAATGATGAACACTTGTGACTGGCCAAACCAGGCTTACAAACAGTGCAAGCAGAAGAACCTTCTCTACTACATTTATAACCTTATCGTCTAATCGTCTTTACCTTTCAAACTTTTAAAAAATGCTGCTGTAGACTTAATTAAGTAACTAATACTCTTCATTTTTACGATTCTTTTCTCTTCGTTCCTTCGTTTTCATGCCTTTCATCTATTTTATCTAGCTTCAACAATTCTACAGCATATCGTACAATGTAAAAAAGCGTGTATATGCATTATAAAGACACTACGATTGTTCTCTATATTCTTATAATATGATATTATGGTGATTCTATAGTTTCAATTAACTAAATACCACTGACTTGAACCCATTGAATTTCAAATGAATTATTTTATCTGAATAAAATGCAAGTGGGTGGAATTATATTTAAGGATGAATTCAGCAGTTAATAGGCTGCTGTGCGTTTTATGATTTTGTAGAATAAAATTATGAAGAATAAAACGTAGAAATATTTAAAATCGGACAAAACCCAGCTTTCGTTCTTTTATTGTGCTTTCAAAAATTGAAAACTTTTCTATACATACATACAGTTAACAGTTAACTAGTTTTGGCGATACTGTAAAAAGCATAACATTAGGTAATAATATGGCGTAGAAATCCTCTCCATGAGTATGAAAGGATGATCACAGAAATATGGCACTGTAGCCTTACAATAGTAATGTGTACGCTTAACAATGGAATTATAGGACGAGTAGGTAATAATAAAGCAAATAATTGTCGAATTTCTCAAAGGAACTACAATAACGTGAGGATTTACAGGGTAGTAATTATAATATGTAATGAAATATCATAACATAAAACAGCAGGTACCTATTCTATATATTTTATACATACTACGTACAACGTACACATTACACATATAAAAACACAAAAATAAAAATCAGTGAATAATTGGCTTAGTTAGAGTTTAGACGTATACTTGTGACACCGCCAGAGTGCAGTGAGTTCTTTTGATAATAGACTCCTTATTCCAGTAGTTCACGTTTTAGGAGCAGTTAAAGAAAGTTGTTAAATAATACGTTTTTTTCTTGGTTTGTCAATTCTGTTGGCTAAACGCAGATGTATCATAACTTAAAGCATAGTTAATTCTATTATTGTACACTGTAGAATTACACATGGCCCATGTGACATGGGCAATATGAGCACGGTGGTTTTTAATTAATTTATGAAGGTTCAGCAAAGCTCTAGGTCAGCGTCAGACGTTTGTAGTTCAAGAAAAATGATACAAAACATCTTGAAAAATCATGCGATATCATATTTTTCTTCAATTTCTAAAGTCAACAGGCAGATTTATGCACGGCTTGCAGAACATGTCGACTAAATGAATACACTGTGCACTGTGTTCAGAGTTAAATAGGAATGAAGGGTATTGTGTCAGGTAGGTTAAGACTTTGCCAGAACCTTAGTCTGTCTTTCCATGGTTGGTCAATCATTTTGACGTCCTGGTCAATCTGAAGCAATTTCATATTTGTTGCATTTCCCACGGGCTCCCACACCCGCATGTCTTCTCCCTCTTCGTTTGTGTAAAGCGGCTCTCCCTTGTCCGCAAAGTTGGTGAGGAGATTGATTACTACTTGACTTATCATGTAGTCCGGCTCATCTCGCTTGTACGCCTCGTAGACGACTGAACTGTTCAGATAATAATAACAATCTTCCCCATGACCTGGTCACGTGAATAAAGGAATACAATTAGCAAAGAATAGTTTCTCAACTATAATACATACATACAGATTCTAAAAAAATTTGTAACTAGGAACTTACCGATTCCCCATTCTTTACTGGAGAAGCCAGCAACGTTGGCCAAATTATGAACTCCCCGATAGTTAAAAAGATACCCATAGGTTTGATTCGTCACCTGGGAGTGAGCCTGAAGGGCCTTGTGAATTCCAAAGTAAAAGTAGCGATCTGTCGCCATCTCGCTCAACTTGTCATTTGAGATCGTTCTGGGGTTTTGATCCCCAATGTAGAATCTTGTGATGTTCTCGGTTAGCTCCAGAGGATTGTTTGTAACATAGTCAAACTGAAGCCAGTACCTCAATAATTTATTCCAATTGTTTTTTAAAATGTGAAGTCGTGTTAAGAGGCGGGTGACAAAGATTCCAGTGTAGCCTTCGTCCTTCGTCATTGTTATGATTAATGGCTTGTCAGAGGTGAGATTCTTTGCATAAGCTTCATCGGGACTCATGGTTAAAAATGCACCAGGAAGATCGGGCTCAATGGTCGGGGCAAATAGCACGGGGGGAACTGGAATCCAGTCGAATAGTTGGGCGGTTTGTACTGTCAAAAAATGGGGATTGGTTCGACGAACACAGTTCATGAGGAGGGAAGTGTTATCAGTGGGGCAGCGTATGAGACGAGCCAATCTGTTGGTCCATTGGCGGGCCACAGCTTGCGGCTGGACACTCCAGTGATTGAAAGCTATATCACAAAAAACCGTTTAGTTTTGAATTGACTTTGAATATTGTATAATATGTATCCACAGGGTTACAAAAAAGCTAAAGAAATGTCTATTTACCTGTTGCAGATTGTGAGAAACCGTTCTGAAAATAATCTCTGGTTGTATTTGAGATGTAATGAAGATGAACCGAAGCCGCCTGTAAAAAAGTTTTTATATTTTATAATAATTTAACACATATTATGGGAAAAAATTGTCAGAATCTACAAACAAGCAAGAGAATGATTTTAAGGTTGAATTTTGTTATAAATATGCTTGCTAAATAACTTACTCCTGCGCTGGAACCGAAAATGGTGATGCGCTTTTTATCCCCGCTGAAGTATTGGATATTTTCATAAACCCATTTTAACGCGAGCGCTTGGTCTTTTAGACCGTCTGTGGGGACAAAAAGATTAATTTTAGAGTAAATTTCTTTCCAAAATTCTTTCATAAAAATCTGGAATAA
>JAQIVE010001080.1:0-27987 GCA_034698285.1 Sminthurinus bimaculatus
ATTAAAGCTCCATGCAGCTTTGTCCCTACCATTAACTTGTGCTGTGTATGTATATATATATATATATATACATTTACAGCTTTTAAAGTTTAAAGGCACATGCTAATGCTCCAGCTTCAACTATGTATATTACAATATACTTGGCGTTTGTTTCGTTTCGTTTTGTTGTGTTTTGTCTGTGGAGAGAATTAGTAAACAAATTTTCCATGTCTCTCCGTTTTTCCTCTTCCTGTTCTCCGCTCACTATCGTTATGATTATTATGATTGAAATTGTGACTGTTGTTCACAATTCATAACTTTACATTATTATGATTATGACCGTGTTCACTTTTTCAGAGTTCATTTTGACTTTTGACAGAACAGTTGAATTTAAATATATATTTCTATGCAGTTGAACGCTGAACATTGAGCATTATGGAGGGAGAAAAGGGAAAAAGTACAGTAATATACATGCATATGATATGAACTGTATTCTGTATTGTGATCTGTGATGTGATGTGATGGGATGTAAAATGTGAAGGGAGATGCACACGCCGCGTCTTTATCGCTTATTTATTCCGCTCTCATCTCGAGCCTCGTCATTGCCAGAGAAAAACCAAACAAAGTTGAACTGCCTCATTGTCAGACTGCATACAGATGGCCAGTTTGAGAGGCTGGGAATTCAAATTGGGATTCGAAATTGACTAAATTTCAATGTTCTCCTCCGCTTGGGAAACAAACGAGGGGAAAGCACGCGATCAAGTCACTCACGAGCACAAACCTCAATGCAAATGCCAACATAACTTATGTCAATATCAACAAGAAAGATGCGAGGACGAGGAGTCATCCTGTATATACTGTATACTGTATAGTAACGTCATCACCACCATCGTCATCGTCATAGCCGTCGTCACGTTGTCGTCATCCAGATACCAGATACTTTACCAATTTTCGAGATCTTTATACCATATGATTCGTTTTTGAATACTTTTTTTAAAAAACTTGAAACTTTCATCAAGTATTCACTCTAGTGTGTAAAACATAACAATGGTGATCAATAGAATATACAGATATTATTGATGATGTGCATAATGTATGTAGGATATCATGTATGTGTATATTATCTACGCATAATGTCAGCCCTGGTGGAAATGTTGAGTAGAGGGAGGAGGTGAAACGGGAAGTGAAGGCCTGAAGACTTTTTTTACACCTTTTCAATGTAATCACCCTTATTTACCCTCCTTTCTCGTCACTCCTCACATTAATCCTTAATTCCGCTTCAGATTAATTATTTTGTCAGGGACAAGGAACATTTAACACTTAGAGAGAGAGAGGAGGCAAAACCTGTTGTGTTGTTCTGCTTTGTTTTGTGTTCTGTGCTGTGTTTTGTTTTGTTTTGTTATGTTGTCTTGTCTATCTATCTGTCTATCTGTCGGCTGAGCTGGGCTTATCCAACACCTTGTTTATCTGTTGTCTTGTTATTCATATCGTTAATACCTACCAAGAAACTCCATGATGTGCCTCTTTTTATGAATGAACCCCTCAAAAACATAAAAAATTGAGAGTGAAAGAGAAGGGGAGAAAGAGAGACTCTCTTGTTGAACGGTTCTTTTTGTTCTTACTCTCTTCTTGTTACTGATATTGTTACTGGATACTGGTATGCTAGATACACTAGTCGATATTGTATTTTTTCCGTATCGGAAAGGCAGGTGGTCAAAATCAATTTTCGTTTCCTACTTTCACGCCGAGAACTCCATGGTATGGTATAGCTTGAACATTGAACATGGACGGATAGTAGAATATACTTATTGAATGGATGGAGATCTGCTGGATCGAGAGCTGGACTGGACTGGTTTCGTTTGAATTGGATCGGATGGGATTGGATTAGATTGAATTGGATGGGATGGAAACCAGATAAAAAATCTATATAGTTAGGGCACCGCTTGTTCCTTATTAATACACGTTACGTCCAATTTCAATTTATTTACCGTGTATTATGTGATATTTTTTATTTATTGTCTAGTCAATCATCTACAGCTATATGAAATCTGTTGATAAAAAAGTGTGAATTTGAAGGGGAGACAAAAAACAAATCTGAACACCAGTAGTATGCACGTATGGATACAATAAAATATGAAGTATTGTTACCGGATTTCTTGCTCATACTTACGTCATACAGAGGTGCTAGCCATTCATAACGTAATTTGAATCTATTTAGCTGTGTATTTTTTACTCGTTAATAAAATTCTTTTGGCATTATTGAATTTGTTGTTATTTGTTTAGCATTTTTTATTCGAGAAATCAACAATTAAATTTTAGATTTTTGAAACTTCTTAAAAAGCCTGTTTTAATTTATTAAGCGTATGTTAATGCAATGTATGCATGCATAGTAATAAGCCGCTCGCTTATTAATACACTGAAACAGATACACGATGCAATCCAAAATTGAGACGTGCTGGATATATACGATGACTATTTCGGCAGATTAGGAGCGTGTGAATAAAAATGAACGCACAATGAAAGACAAGTTAGAGACAGGGGCAGTTGAAAAAGTAGATTGAATGAGTGTAAGGGATCCAACAGGACAAAAAATACTATCCGGATAAATTTAAATTTGTATTACACTCAGACTTCAATCAACTACGTACATATATACGGTACACAAAATATATGTACAATACGGTTCATTTTATATTTTATACCATGCATATTATTTATTACGCACGTAACTTCCGCTTCAATTCTATTCTCAAAGTGACGAAAGCTTATTAATTTTTTAAAAATTTTCCCACGTGCACCTTTCTACTGCGTATAAGTATATTATTATAGTAACCAAGGACTGGATATAAAAGTTTCAGCGTTCCAGGAAAGGGTATTAAATTCAAAGTACCAGCAGATTTCCAGGAAGAATTAGACTCCACACTTCTTGCTGTAGATGTTCGGATCTACAACGTCTACATGGTCGACTGTAAGATGTAGTCATGTACACATGCATATACTGTGTCTTCTGTTTAACGAAAGCCGCGTGTGTCTCAGCTTCCGTGATTACCTTTTCCCTTTACCTAGATCCCAGATTCTGTATTTTTGCTCATCCACAATACAAATGTGTATGCATGGTGTAGTGTGCAGAGTTTGTGTACGGTGGAACTGTACTCTGGATCCCGGCATACTCTATTATTTATTTGTGCAAAACTTTTGGACAGCTTTGAGTTTTCCCCATAGCTTTTTACGCCTACAACTTTTCCTCGCGACTTGCGACTTTCCTCCTTATTTTCATCGTTACACTAGACTACTTATTCACATCCCGAGTCAGCGTCCTGATTCAAAGGCAGTGTTTCTACGTATGTATATACTGGAAGTGGGAACATTGGGGGAAACTAAGAGTCAGCATCACAGTAGAGCCAACCAGAGACTTAATGTACGCGTCGACAGTTCCATATTTTCCAATTTAAATAGTTACACTCTGCTCTTTTGTACCCTTATTCATATCCGTGCAGTTTTCCCATTTATCCAACACCTCCGCTTCATTTTTTAAAAGAGCAAGCATGCACGTATGTATGTATGTGTGCAAAGGTATTTTGAAAAATCGTTAGCCTGTTTTTCTTGTAAAAACGTGTAAAAACTTGAAACAAAATATGTTGCAACAATTATAAAATATTTTGTTTTTTCCAGCTTATGATTCCCGAGAATATTATAATATAAAAAATATGAATTTTTTCACTAATAATGTTTGCAATATTTTACTTGCAAAATACGGGAAATTTGACATAATGAAAGTAGGCACAAATCAAATAAAATAACGATGCACAGTACAAAATCGGATAAAAGGAAAGAATATTATCGTATAAGAGTAACACATGTAATGTATGTATAAATGGAAATAAAACAAGGTATTCTAGAAGCCATCCATCATGAAAAGCTCAGGTCAACAGACAGTTTTGTTTGGTTCGGCAGCGTAATGCAATAAAACGTGTAGGTAATATCATTGAACATGGAGAATTAGTCGGAGGGGAGGATCAGCATAGAAAAAAAGTATATGAATACATGTGTGTACAAACAAGATAAGTGTAATTACACGCACTTTCCTTCGTTCCTCCTCGCCCTCACCCTCGTCTTTACCTTTGCTTTTAACTTTTATACATATCTATATACATACCGTCTCGTTCTCAATCTCAATTTGATTCTGTGCAAGGGAAAAAGCTTTGAGCATTTATGTACTATGATGCCATAACATATCCTTGAAGGATTCATTGACATCAATTCCATATTATTGATTCAACTTCAACTCCAGTTCCGAACTCAAATTCGAATTCGGTTTCGGCTTCCAAGTCATACCGAGGAGACCTTAAGTTGGACTCAGCATGAGAATTCTCCATAACAATTAAGGAAAAGAGTCGGCATTTCATTTCCAATTTCCTACATTATTACAGCCATCTTCCTCTTTTTTAACAGGAGGGGAAGAATAGCGCGTAGACAGTAAAGACAATGCTCAAAGTGCTCAATGCTCAAGTCATATCGTTACTTTTATATCTATGTATATCAGTATCTACATATAGTACATGAATAAAAGAGTAGGTAACTGTGTGCTTGGCTAATATATATTCAAATACAGATTACAATTACATTACAGACATTATCGTTACATATACACTATACACATGCACATTTCCGACTTGAGCTACAGCAAAACAACCCCTATTTCTTAATATATTATACTTTCCGTCTTCCTTGTATCCATAAAAACCTGGCCGTGTTTTTGCATTGAATAATTTTTTGGAATTCTATTGTATAAATAATAATTATTATTGGATACCTAGTGTAAACACAGACGGAAAAAAGAAGCAGTCAAACTCCCACAAAGCATATATAGCATAACCACAACCACGGGCATAACCTTTTCACTGCATTTATGGCCGTAATAGGATTTTCCTGTTCCGGGAAACAATGCAGTTTGAGTCGTCAGCCTTGAGCTTTGTACTTGTGCTCTACAGCTTGAGCATCAGCTTTGAAAAGCTTTGGATTTAGATCCAGTTGGCTTATAATTGTGTCTGGGTGGCGAAGATAGAAATAGAAATACGTGGAGACGTAGGAGCAACTAGGACAAAAATAGAACATGGAGAAAGGAGACAGATTAAAACACGTCACGATTTTCTGCCGTTCCAGCTGGAGAAAAATGAAGGGAAAAAGGATGTGAAAGTCTTGTCTGCTTGTTTCTCCTTGTGGTCTCTTGTTCTACATTTAAAACTGTACCATAAACTTGTACGTATGTATGTATATTCTCAAGCTTTTTCCTGCTTTCAGTCAACTCACCAGTTGGAGGTCGATCTTGAGATGGAGCCTGGATACGGATTCGGATTTGGATTCAAATTTGGATTAAACTTTCTTCCCTTCCTTTATCTTTTCCCATCTACTTTTATAATTAGAATTTTGTGCATACTTTCACCGCAATGACGACGATACAGCACGAGGTACTTTGTATACATATATTATGTACATGTATTTATTTATACTGCTGAGTTTTGTATCGAGAACGGATTTATTCGTTTGCATTTTATTAGACAAAACTCTCGCCCACACTCTGCTCAAAGTGATCCAATCCGCACAAGTATTGTATGTATATTGCCGTAATTGCTTTATTGTCATCAGCCTGTATGTATGTATGTATGTATGTATGCGTATTGCATGCATCCATGTATTGTCTTTCACAGCGCAGTTACTAATCGTAAGGCTGTGGAAGAAAGTAAAAGGGAAGGGGTTTCGATTACTTTCTCCGCTCCGCTTACAATTTTGCGATTCGCCATTAACCATGCACCAGTATTTATCTCGAAATGGCAGTCAATTTCTCATTTTCTTGGGGTCCGTCTCGTGTTTCAAAACCTCTCCGAGTCACTTTGATGTCAAAGCATTTGATCTAGTTGACCTTATTCCATGGAAAATGTGGAGCATAATACATATGTTATGCGGTGCGTGGGTGACAGATTTTATTCATAAGTATCTCTATGCATTAAACCTGTACAATAAATGTACGTACATGCACAGAGAAGCGTAGAAAGGAATGGATGACACGTCCGTAGCGCCAGTTTACTAGCAAGCAGCTGAGTCGGGGAATCGACACAGGAATGACGTAACCAACTCCGTTCTTTAGACAAGAGTATCATCGCCCACGTAAAACTGATTTTTCCGAGAAAGTGATACATACTGTAGATTGTTTGGACTTTTTTGCACACTCATGTTCTTCCTTTTTTATATTGAAAAGAGGATTGCATTTTATTATGATACGAGTAATTTATTGCAGGTTATTTATCAAGTCACTTTCTCCGATTCCAAAAAACGTTTTCCACGTCAAACTTACAATTGTTTGTTGTGTGGCGAAAAGTAATTTAGCTAGAAATTGTTTAAAACTGTGTTGCCATTATTGAGGTTGGGTATTTGGCATACCTAGTATACATGGTTGATTCGTTTAAAATGAATCTTAGCTACTTATCTATGATAAACTAAAATGCCCGTACTTTGTAAATTTTGCTAAATTTCTAACCCTTTATTTATACACACTTTCAAAATATCCACCAATCATCACACGAAATTACCATTCAGCTTGATAATTTGCATAATATTTTCCCCGTGTTTTTCTTCTCTATTTATTTATACAATACAATACAACTTTCACTCTAGTTTTAGTGCGTAGCATTATTCGTGCAAAAATTCCAAGCCCAAAGTTTGACAGAGATTTATGTGCAAAATTATGATTCCTATAAATTTTTGACGGTTCATGTTATAGGCGGAGATTTATTTATATGGGTTGTAAGTATGTACAATGTACAAGCAGCCTAGAATTAAAAGTAGAAAAGTGAAAGGGAAAGTCAGACTTCTCTTTTGAAAAATTAAAAATTCAGCCTGGAAATGAACACAATGTACAGTACACATAATATATCAATGCTATTATGCATAGCTAATAACAGTAATTATAAAGGTGACTACAAATTTCTATCACTCATTAGGTCATTATCAAGCGTTTACGACCCCTTTCCACCAGTTCAAATCGACCATTGCATTGGACAGAAAAGAAAAGAAACGAAATAAAATAATATTATTGCTGTAACCGTTGTCAACAACATGCACTGGACGTATCAACGCACCGAGGAGTTAAATTTACCCACAGCAGTGCCGCTACAAAACTGCCAACCAAAAGAAGTGCGTGCGTAATTTTGTTAGCGTTTTCCATTAATTTGAATATGAATAAAGTGCACACACACACACATACAAGTATGCATGGAATAATCGTTTACAGCCGTTCTTGGTCTTATACATTTTAATTTAGTACAATATACCATGAATCTTGACACAGCACGGCATATATGTACTGCAAACAGTGTATTGTGTATTTATTTATGATTCTGCGAGATTGGAAAGCTGAAGAAAGCGACGTTTGGATAAAATAGTTTTACATTATTTTAATTTAATCGAATGTAAAAATTAAGGTTTTTTCCAACAAACGGATACTGCATACCCAATTGTTGAGTTTTGAACAGTCAAAAATATTTTGCGCTGTTCTAAAAATAAAGAAATCCGGTGCAAGTCCATGTGACACTAATTCAAGCTGCACCACGATAACACTAATAAATGCAGAATTCTCATCAAATAAAAAATGAAACGCATTTCATGCCTTATGTTTTCCTGGTATTACCTACGGTAATGAGAAAGCATGTTGGGCAACGTGTTCCAAATCAATTCTTTCGCGGGACACCGAAGAAACTGAGAATGAGTAGTGTTACATATCAGGACAAGGCAATTGCAATTTTGACGAAGCCATCAAATCAAATACTATTTAATAGAACACAATAATAATGACGTGTTCAGACATTCAATCTGTCGACCTTGTGCACACGTAACCTTGTTGCTCTTGCTTTGTTGTTGTTTTCCTTTAGCTCCTAATAGAGTCGAATTCCACGCATGCATGTTTTTATACTGGGAAAAGATGATATGTAACGTCCATAACGGCAAAGCTTATTCATTACCGTGTATAGTGAATGCATAACATCTTGATACGAGATTGATACTTTGTGCGCTACAGTTTGTCTCATTTGAAGCTAGAGTTGCAGTTGAGTTGAGATCGAGTTCCGAGTCTGCCCACTATTACTATTACGTTCTGGAGAAGCCTCTCAAGTTAAATTGCGCATCAAGTGTTGGGTGACTGGAAATCGAATTTCTGAATTGACTCACAGTCTCCCGTCTGCATTATTTGCAAACAAATATTTTTTGCCAATTTGTATCCAACATATAACATAGACGTATAATGTTATGCATGATAATACAAATATGTATAATGTATATTGAAAGTCACACGGCGAAATGTAATCATTCATATTTCTCGCAAAGTCAAGTCAATTTTATTTAACTTCATTTGATTTCTTGTCTGAAATGTCTGTGTTATTTATAGCTTATAGCGCTTGAAAAATATAATGTTGAAATTGAAGTACATGTCCCCCTTTGAATTCTGAATTTGTTAAAAACAAACAGCTAAATTTTAGATTCTATGTTTAAATCATGTAGTTTTATGAAAAACGCTAAAGTTATCTAGTAGACAATAAAAATGTGTAGCCAGTACAACAATCAGAATTTTTTATAGGTGGAAACTACAACAGCATAAGTAAAGTTTACTGTACATCGTACATGCTACTTACATGCATGTTGTATGTACATTGTACCCCATTTTTGTTGCAACATCAAAAATCAATCAGCATCATACAATATTTTACGACAATTTTGGGGGTCCAGACCCAATATAATAATTGATAATGAACAAACCAGTTCATGAGTCACGAGGGAGAATATAAAACGACGATATGTCTGTTTCCCCCAGTACGCTTTTCCCGCAGAAAAACCAATACAATACGATACAACATAATACAACACAACAATATATTGTACATTGTACATACAATTTGCCGACTGCATTAGTAATTATGATAACATAGCATTTGGGATGTGTATGTGTGTGTGTGTGTGCGTGCGTGTTAGGTGGTGCACATCTATAAATTTACAAAACTATAATGTGTGTTTCTGCCAAAATTTGGTATTCAGGACAAGATTGACTTGTCTCCCTTTCGTCCCTGTTGATGGATGTCAAATGAACACTCATGACTGTATATGTATGTAGGAACAACATCTGTTGTGGGCACCATCAACAGCAGTATCAACATGGGCATCAACGTCATCCAGCACGCACAATCCCATTCAATCCTAGGCAATCCAAAGTCATATTCAATACATACAGTTATGTACAACGTATTATGTATACACACTGTGTACACTATACTAAATATTATGTACAAGCAGACATAAACAAATGCAATATATACTTGTGTATCTATACTATAAACATGAAAATCATCACAAATATCAAATTTTCGGAACAGGAAGAAGCAAGTTTAATCAACTGCTTGACTTTCATTTATATATGCATATACATATGTGTATGTATTTTCTGTGACTTGAGCAAGCTTTTCTATACGCATAAGGGCACTAAGGAGAGAAGTATACTGTTATGTAAATAATACGTAGTATTTTACAGAGGAGCAAGAATTTATTCAATTTTACGTTTTGCAATACAAAGGAATGGAGAAAATTTTGTGAAGCAGTAGAAAGTCTTGAGCATCTCCCACTCTTCCTTGTATTCTACTATGTAATGGAATATCATTATCTCATTGTTAGTGCTTTTGGAAATTTCCGTCCACAACACAAGGTTTTTGGCTTTTGCGGTTTTTCTCTTCATCAGCTTCATTTATTATAAAGTGCATATTGTGACATGCATGTTATACAGATACATGAAACGCCATAAGAATACGAATACATGTACAGTGTACATGCACGTTGAATGTATGAAGAGACCGCGCTGATGTTAACAGCCGAATTTAAAATCAAAGGATAAAATCCGTAATATATCCTAATCCTACATGATCCTTGTACACAGAGTGTACAGGATGTGTAATTAGCGTGTAATCTTGCAAATTCTAAATTCTTTAGTGTTTGGCTTACATTTTGTGGATATAGTAACTAATATTGGTACATACTACATAAATATAGCTTGGACCTTGCGTAACGCATTGTACATATCATGTCACTTACTGTCATGCTAGTTATGCTCATTTCATATATAGGTAACTTAAAACTTGAATCGTTTTGGCTATGATTTCGAGATTTTCTCTCTCTCTCTTTCTGTCTTTTGCGCTCAGCTTGTCATCAAAAGTGGGAGCCGCCGCAACTGGGCTGTAAATCACCATGTAAATTTACATCTCTGACTCAGATACAAGTAAAATGAGTAAATGATATGTATGTTTAATGTGGACCAGAGGGAAAGGAAAGACAGAGACAAGGCCTCGAATTAGATTTACAAATGTTGAATTATTAATTTAGTCTTTGACCACAGTACATGTGGGCTTGATGTTATGGTACGGTATGGTACATGGTATGGTACATGCATAAGTGTGGAATGGCACAGCAGGACTTGATTTTGTGTGATCTAATCTGGTTGAGTTTCCTTTGGTCTCCTTTGGTTTGGTTTCCTCTTTCCGACCATTCGTTTAACCTTTCAGTTGATCCCGACCCAATCCAACCAACACAATGTGTATAAAATGTACACTGTGTACTGTGTATATGTATATCTGCAATGCGTGTGCAGATGAAGAAACGCCTTGGTTCCAAATTTTCAGGAAATTCATCATTTATTATGTGAATTAAGAACTTAAACAGCTCTTGGAAGGAAGATGCAAACGTGCTGCGAAGCGCCGTGCTTTGCTTACATAAGAATTTGCGTGTCCTCTGGCAAAGGAGGAGAAACTATATCGTTTTCTCCAAAATAGGTAAATTGTATTTTGTTTTTACATGAAAAGCTCATTTTTCTGCAAAAAAAAAAGATAAAAACTAAAAACCAAAGTGACACGGGCGAAAAAACGTCAACATGAGAGAAAAACCCCATTACTTTCACTCAAAAAGAGTTGTGGCAAGACGAAAATATGTTTTTCTTTCGTGTATAAAAAAAGAGTCACTACTGAATCGAGAATACTATAATAATATTTTATCTGTTTTTAGGTTTGTACTGTGTAACCTTTCAACCCTGTGGTTTTGCGGAGGACGTGCACCTGAATTTAGTAGAGTAAATTCCCATTTACTCGCAAATATTCCTCAATTACTCGTCCATTCTGTTTTATTTTTCACCCGTTCTCTCTCCTTATACCTCCAGTTTCACTCAATTGAACCCGGAAAATGCGGAAAGTGAAGACTAAAACCGGATTTTACGGACTGAACGTGGAGTTTTTCGAATGATTTCAGTTTCGCAGGTGACATCACACACTCTCCTGTCAATCTTGATCAGATGGCTGGATTTCTGCTACTATGTCATTGAGGACGAGTGTACAGTGTACACCAAAACGCATAATATATAGAACCAGTTTCGTTTCTCCAAGGAAAACAAATCTATCCATCCAAGGTTGATTCGAGTCGACTCGACTCCGGTGAACTCAACCCAACTTGAGGTCGGTTGAGTTTAGACGAAACATGAATGTTAACCTTTTAACTGAATAATCCTCAAACTCCTGAATTAGACCAAAAGAAGAAAAAGAAGAAGAAGACGACGAAGCAAAATGTCCAGACTGCGAGTTTTCAGCCGATCGTGATCAAGAGTGCGATCACGACCATGTTTACGCATTTTCCCGTTCCCTGGTGTCCTCCTTTTCCTGGAATAGAACTTGTACACCTACATATTCTTACTTAGTTGGCCTTCACAACTCAGCTAAAGTATCAACTACGGACTCGATAGACAACAGAAAGGATGGAAAACAAGTTGTTCTCTGCGAACTTTCTACCTACTCGTTTTGTTGTGTCTCACCTTTCTTTTTACCTCGCTGTTTTTTTATTTCCCCCCTTTGTGTCATGATATTGGACGACCAAAAGTACGTGTTCAGCGGCAAAATTGGTCGAAATTGAATGCCTCTCCTTCTTTTGTCTTCGTCATTGTCTTTTGTTGATTTTGTTACGCAAGGATGTAGCCACCCACTTGTTTCATTAAACCATCCAAAATTACACACAAGGATGGGATTTCAATAAAATTTTCCGCGGAATTTGTTAATTTTCTAAATGTCAATTATTGGTGTCCAGTGGAAAAATATTATGGTGTCCATAAAAAAGGGGAAAAGGTTAAAAATATTATGTAACACTAATTTTAGAGTTGAAAACAGTTTAATGATTACCTATTATGTGTAAAAGCCTGTGACATTGGTCATTAGTTTTAATGACTTGAGTAATTTGTACGACACAGTAACGGTGTACATTATATCATAATCATGGATTGTGTACATTGGACATGCTCAGATTTACGATAAGCTCAAGATTTTGAAGATCGGATGAAACTCAAGTAGTTAAGAGAATGTATCTACAATATAAAATTTCACAAGCATTCAAAGTTTCTTTTGGATAAGACCACACTCAAAGTGAGGCGAACCACAGGCTGAACACCTAATCTAACAAAGCCAAAGTAATTCTTGGGATTTAAGAAAAAGGTCAAAGGTTAAACACTGAAGAAAGGCATGAAATTTAATGGAGAGTTCCTATTCTCATGTTATATGTATGCATGAATGTACCATTATTATTATGAGGGTCCCTTTTCTTGTCTTTCTACATGCAAGAACTTTGGAAGGATTATTATATGCATTTAGATTAAGACTTTCTTTGTACCCTGCTTTTTGTATAGAGTATGTACGTACATGGCATTAGGATAGTTTCGAATTTGTTCTCGTTCCTGTATGTACAATGTACATAGCTCGGCTGACGTGATTTGAGTGTTCATTTTCCTCCCAAATTTTTATTGTCCCTAGAAGTTGTTGAGAGAAAAACTTGAGACGGTGAAGAGCCTCTTCAACTTTTCTCAGGCAAACAAAATTAAGATTGACTCACACACACACACACACACAGTCAGCTCCTCTTCTCGCCAAATTCAGTCCAAATCAACATCCACAATCTCCGTCTCATCGTCACATTTTCACATTTATCACTCACTCATTCACTCAAACTGCCAAAGCCACGGCCACCTTTTCACCTCATTTTCTACACACTGTCTTAATTACTCGCCCTTTATCCTTACGATTAGTTTCCATCCTCCCCATCTTCATTTTCTTTCCCTTTAAAGTGTACACACACTGTTGAAACAAAGTTTGTGGGAATTCAACCTATACTATTTTCTGTTCAGACGTTGGAGTTTAAGTCATTGATTTAAATAACTTTCCCCCGTATGCACAAGTTGCATATTTGACAATTTTCCGTTTCCAAATAAACATTTAACGATGAAAACTTTTAAATTTTGAGTTAATTTAATGGAAAAATCTAGACAAGTCGCGTGTTGCTTGGAAACTGCAACGAGAATTGAGGATCCCAAACCTACAATCAAACAAAAAATGGTTCCAAAAAATCATCCGAAATTTGAACGCCGCGTTATCTTATGGTTTATCTTTCTATGTACGGTCATAATATTCCACAAAACCTTAATATGTACTGCATTATGTAAAAAAGGAAAAATCATGTGAGCGATACGATTTTGCCTTTTTTTATGTGGGAAAACTGAGTATTTTTTCTCGCGAATGAAGATGAATATATTAGTAAATTCTATACCCTGCGATATAGATATCAGTGACACAGTGTAAAAAGGCATAGAAAAATATCCATATTACAGGGTATAAAAAAGTATCCGTGGAAAAAGGACGGAAAAAAGAGGAACCGGAGGATGGGTCTTAATACATCGTAATGCATGAAAATGAAGTGATGGTCGTCGGTCGTTGAAGGCTTATGAAAAGCAATTGAGGAGATCAAGATGATGACAAGGAAAAAGACGCAAGGACGACATACAGCGAAAATATGCATATGCTTAAAATGCTTATACAATGTACGATATGGATAAGTTGATACTCTGTTGGTTTGGTAGTCTTCCTAGTCTTCGTATCCCGGAAAAAGGGTGACAGTCAAGCCGGGACTTGGTCATGTCGTTGTCGTTAGACATGCTATAGACGTCGAGCTTCTCCTTTTCTTCGGAGGCAAAGCTTTATAGAGTGGAAAATGGTGAGGATAAGGAGGGAAAACGATCGTCTCTCTTCTCTGCTCTATTATTCTCTGTATACACATTACTGTGTACTTCTCATTCCTATTCTACTTTTACAGACACCCCAATTATAGTGTCTTTATGCTGATTGTTATGTGCAGTAAACTTGGTTCAAAACAAAATAATGATGCTTTATTGTATAAATGATGACGGTTATGATTACATTACTCTCCCCAAAAAATAAGACGAGTATGTATATTATGGTAGCAGAAAATTTTCATTTTTCTCTTTGGTTTCTAAAAAACTGTCTGGAGTCTGGAGAACCGCGATCAAGGATCAACAGATAGCAGCAAGATGATCAAAATCATTATAAATAAATACAATAATAAATAGAGAGTGTTCCCCAGTATTTTGAATTTTGAAGCCACAGCTTCTTTATTCTTCAGTCTCGATTCCATTCCATTCCCCTGCCTGAAGTTGAGAAGTGATTCGTGAAATTGCGTCTTGTTAGTAAAATAAATTAAAGCGGGACTTTGTGTACTTGCACTCGCTCCGAACGTTACACTGTATGTAGTGTATAAAGTAGTGCAGTGCAGTGTATGACATTGTACTGCATGCCTTGCATTGAATTGCGCTGAATTTGTGTGTGGATTCAAGTGGATGAATAGAGAGTCTCACACACGTGGGGAGATTTCAGCCCATCAGACGCACATGCATGTGTAATGTGCACAGTGTACAGTGTACATATGTATGCAAGAGATCGCGCTTAACATATTGCTAAAACTGAAAGACATGACAGTTGCATTAGCATTAGAATGAGTATTTGCATCCGAATTTCGTGGAGAAATGCCCGTCTAATTGAACACACTGTGTAGTCTGTAGACTGCAGACACTCACACCAAAATTTGTGTGAGCATACAATTTATATACTGGTATTTATGTATGGAAAGGCTTCCATGTTTGTTCTTCTTCTGCATCGTCAAGAGAGCTCGTGTGCTCGTCGTTATTGTAAAAGCATTTCCATTTCCAAAAAGGATTTACCACAGACGAATCGAGTTTAAATATTTTTTCTGTTCATTTCCTGCTTTCCTGCTCAAAATCATCATTAACCCTATCCATATATGTATGTATGTAGAGACACAATATGCCCGTACATCGTACATATTACATGTACTGGAGAAAAGACCTTTTTTCCAGCAGACAATTTCCGATTTCCAATTTTTCGTGTTTTCGTTCCTTAGTTTGGATCAGACTGAAGACTTGAGATGTCAAAAAGTAACTTGTGTATGTAACTACTCCAAAAAGCTGCATTTTATCAAATGAAGGCCTTTGACAGAAGGGATTATTCTCTATGTATACGAGTGACGACGCCGTTTTAAACTTTTCTCGGTGAAAAACGAGCCTAAGGGACTTAAACCTGCTGTGACAGGGACGTTCCTACTTTGTTCTAAATTTATTATTAACTGTAGGAAAAAATTTCAATTTTACATATTATATTATGCTCATATTATGATGTACATACATACATATTTATATTCTAATCGAATAGGAGAAGGAGAAAGCTTCAGTGTATGTACAAATGTAAATCATAAAAAATAGTGGAGACTCGCGGTGGATTTTAAGTGTAAAAGTGATGTATTATGTAAGCTCGTGGTTTTCATTTTCTGAGGAAAGGAAATATCTTATAGGCAAACATGGGAAGGAAAAAATGTATAAGGAAAACAAAAACAAGGGAGAATGAATCGAGTTTCGAGAGGTTAAAAATAAAATTAATCTGTGGCTTCATCTCAACTTGAAGATTCAACTATGGATTTAGCTACAGATTCAGCTTCAACTTGAGCTGTAGCTGCTCCAGCATACATACATGCGTAGGTTTAAAAACCAAAGCTGGAACTGGAAGCAGCATACTGCACGCATTGCATATACATTATACATAGAATATAGACATTATAATATACATACGTGTAGTAATATTCAAGTCTTGGGTGCAGAAACGGCACCCTCCTCATCTTCATCTTTATCTGCTCTCCTCTCGTCTTAATCTTTCCTCACATTTTTTGCCGCTCCACTCACTCAACGAGCTAGAGATAGGGTAGAGATAGAGACATGCATGGAAATCTTAGGCCATACGAACCTGTGTATATGTACATAAATATGTATTCGTACATGTTGCTGGATTTGTACACCCACGCTCTTTGACTTGTCAGTTGACTCAATGAATGCTTGTATACATTGTGCATGCAGATACATACGTAATATACATAACTCGTTCACATCTCTATGTATACTCTATGCATAGTCGCATCACATTGCATTGCATGGCATTCTGTCGTGTCGTGTCGTATCCTAGCATATCGTACAAATTCCAAATCCTTTAGTCAAAACCAAACTCTCATTAGCTCGTCTAATTGCAGAGGATATCAATAGAAAAAAAGGGAGACGGCTGTAAATCCTAAGCCGTTTTTTCAACTCCTTCTACTCCACATTTTTTCTTCGTCTCCTGCCTTCCTTCCTTCCCTCCTCTTGAACATCTTCAACATCTATTACATTTCAATAGAACACTTGATGCTCCTTTTGTTTGCAAGGCTGCCTGGCGCAGGATTTCACAGCACTTCATTAGTTTATGCAAAACCCCGGTGGATTTATTCCTTGGAATCCATCTCATCATCATCATCCCCTTTTACATACATAGATTGTCTAGCCCGATTCTCTGGGAAACTCCCGTGTAACAATTAAAATTCGAACAAATCCGAATAAGCTGAATTAAATCACTTCTTTTCATTTCCTGAAATTTTAACTCTTAAAAATTGAAAACTCTTTCAAGTGATGAAATAAATTTGAGTTTTATTCAAAATTAATTCGATTTGATAAAAGTAAACGAATTCGGAGACTCGTTTAAAGTAAATACGTATCAGGAAATTAGCAAATTAAAATATAAGCACAAGACAAGGGAAGAAAAAATGTTGGTGCCTTGCAGTACCACCCCATGGTTTTCTACCCCTTCAAAAATCAATCCACACATGATGGAGGCGCGTGGAGAGTGGACATTGACGTTGTATTAGTTACTCAACAGTGAGCACAGCACAACACACAGTGGGATGAAGTGCACTCTGTATGTATATTGTACATACGATGCAGTTTTTCAGTTTAAACTACACACCCTCTACTGTTTTGTAATAATAATGATAATCTCATATGGAATCATTTAAAATGATTTGTCCATTAGTACACTCTTTTTATCAGATTCTGAATCCGTCCTCCTCCTCTATCACTGCCTCTTAAACAATGGCAAAGGGGGAGAGAGAGAGGAACACGCATCATCTGTATAGATACAATTTTATGTATACTTATAGCATCCATATATTTACTTTTAGTCATACACATTCATACATATCTACTAAATGCATCTGCATTCATTGTCGAGTAAAAATCCGAGTTGAAGACAAGATGCTATCTACTGATTACTGATACGCTGTGGACAGCAGCTAACTACTCTCTGCTTTAGCAAATTTTAACAAGTTGTACACAAATACTACTTGTGTGTATGTATAATGCACACACGCTTCAATTATGAAAATCCTAAAAACCAGGAAACTGGACTGGACTATCCAAACTTTGAATGAATAACTTTGAAACATTGTCTATTATCTCAACTCTTCTCTAGTGCTTATTTTTATACACATGGACAATGTACATATCTGATAAATACTTAGACTACAGTGTGTACACCGTACACAAAAAATAGCAGATCATCGTATAGACTGGAGTAGAGCCCAGTTATTACACCATATTACGGATCTAGCCTCATAAAATGGTGTAAAGGGGAAAGTTGGAGGAGTTTTACAGTGTTGAATCGCCACTCTTTTTACCATATCCTTTTTCCATTTCATACATTTCGTCTCATCCAGACACATGGAAACAACAGCAAAATGCAACTTGCCCTGTGTTTGTAGGGGTTTGTCTGTGTTTCTGTGTAGCTCTATGTGTGTGTGTGTGTGTATGGCAAAGGAGGATGAAAAAAGAACATGTTGTATTTTAGTCAGGATATTCGGGGATGAATGTGAATGTAAATGTGTGTAGTGTGTATATACTGTATGCTGCTCAATGTACACTGTTTCTATACAGACATTGTGTTTGTGTGAGTCGTCATCGTCATCCTTTAGGAAATGAGACGAAATCCCAGTAGAAGCGATCTACATGTTTTTTGCTGCATTTATCATACATACAAGTAATACAAGCACATAATATAATGCATATTCTCGGGAGCAGTGGATTGGCCGCGTAGACATAGACATAGCCATATATATATACATGGGAAGCTACCATCTCATCCTTAGCCTCATCCCTAGGTGTGTGTGTGTGTGTGTATAAAGCCAGAAAAGGCAGAGGGGGGAGGGAAACGCTGGATATCCAGCGTATATCCAGGATTACGATTCTATACCCTATAAGAAGCAGCTTAATGCCATACACGAGCGTCTGAAAAAGCATGAGCTAGTGTACAACTCTATGTACATATATATATATACCGTGAAAAACTATGCATCGCTGTCTGGATGCGGGATATACTCCAAATATTTACCGTGCATACACCCTCCTCATTCTATAGCCATATACATACATGAATGTTCCTAGACTGGGAGTAAAAGAGCCCAGAGGATCGTCAAGTGATATTCTGGAGTTTTGGAGGGAGTTTTCTACTAGGTATATCCAGAATGCTGTCTAACTATTTTATATATCCGCTATACAATGGTATGGTGTGGTATGCACTTGGAGGCTCGCTCTCTCTGCCTCTGTCTCTCACTCTCCCTCGTTCTCTCTCACTTTCCCCATCGTTCCCAAATGGCCCATTTTTCCTTTTTTCCCATCCACCTTGGTACTCCACGTGGCGTTCAGTGCGAGGTTGCCACAGCTCCATCCAGACAACTCCACTCAAACATTCCCCCAAATGGAAAATACGTATACGTATATCTATATAAGTATAAGAGTAAAAGGGAGGAGAGCACAAAAGTCTCCCTCCATTTCATTTCATTCCATTCCACCACCATTCAACGTTAAAACAGCTGAGTTATATGTTGTGCGTGCATGTATACAGTAGACGCTCAGCGGAGGGATGAAATACGCTGTACGCTGCACATACATACATGCATACAAAGTGCGTAGACTCTTTAGACATATGTATACACGCAGGAATACGCACTTTTTATATGTGTATTGTATATTGTATATAGTGCATCTGGAGATGTATCTCCTGTATTTCACAGCCTTTTCATACTCCTCACCACATTTATTTCCAAACTCGAGCTTGAAACTCTCTCGCTCTTCTGTATACAATGCACAATGTACAGTCATAGTACGGTAGACAGTAGAGCACCGTGCGACTACACGTACAGCGTACAAGTTAAACTGAAAGCGAGAGCAAAGCACTGGAACTGGAGAGAAACTGAAAGAGACACACACATTCTGTATCTTGTATCATCTCTCTTTGTATGTATATCCAATGTATGCAATAGTATGCACGCATGCATGTGTGAGAAGACGGAGAGAGTGTCTTTGCCTTTTGCTTTACTTTGCTTTACTTTATACATTCTGCTGCTGCTTTGCACGACAATGTTCTGCTTAGCTTTGCCAAAGTCCCGACTTGGATGAAATGGAAAAGGAAAAACCAAAATGTAAAAGATGAGGAGTAACTTTGAATGGGATGTTGAATGCGGAAATTCAATACAAACGGGAAACCCAGCTAAACCAGACAAGTCTAGGCCAGACCAAACCAAACCAAACCAGACCAGACCACGAGCCACGAAATTCTTAATGTGGATATAATATTATATAAATGAATGTACATGACAAAGTTTGTGTAAAAAAAAGAAAAGAGACGGACAGGGAGAATGGGGGAAAGACAAGCATTGCTGCTGACATAAGATGGTAAATGCATATAATATGTATTAGTTACAATCCATGTCGTACATTGTACACGTGTAATGTTTGTGTGTGTGTATTATGTGAGAGTATAGTGTATACACTTTTTGTTTTTGTTTTGGAGGCAACTGGAAATGGAAATGGAGGGAGGAAGCAGAAAAAAGAGAGCGGGAGAACAAATGCGTGTGTTTGTATGTGTATAGTGTATACATAATGTGTAATGTGTACAGTTGTGTGCTGGAAACTGGAAGCGGGAAAGGAGAGTGAGACTGCTCACTGCTCACTGTACAGTGTACACCGTTCCTTCAGTGTATTGTGTGCTGTGGTATATAGAAGTATGTGCATATGCTAGTTTCGGTATAAAAGTATGCTGCACTGCTATGCTATGCCATGTTGCATGGGTTATGTGTAGAAAACTAATAATACACAGCCATATAAATGCATAGAGTGACTGTAGTACTGTTGAAAAGGATGGAAGCAAAGAAGCGGGCGAACCAACCAGCACAAAAAAGAGCGTCATAGTCGACGAGAAAACAGAGATGGTGCAATCAAGCTGAAAATAATTTGATTTTCTTTCACATTCCCTACTCGCATTCTCTGCTCTCTTCTTCTTTTCCATCTCTATTGGCTACTTTCTCTCCACTATTATTTTGCTTTGCTCCTTTTCCTTGGACTCCTTGTTGTTCTGACTCACACCGAGAACCTGACCGACTTGCTAATTGACGCAACTTGCCATTTAGTTATTGTGTCTTGTCCAATATCACCCGAAAATAAAGACTATACTTCGAGGCTACAACTTTTGTCTCAACTTTTCCAGCAGTGTTGCTTTTGTTATCTTCTACTGGTGTTTGATGAATTTCAAAATTTCCTTTCTAATGATATTTTATGAAATAACGAGTACATTTGCTTACACACATTAAGTTTTTACTCATTTTTTGTGCCTCGAAAAATTTGACAATGTACTTGTCCCGGAAAATTCTTGAAAGAATGGAAACAAGTTTTTCGACCAAAACCAGTCCAAAATGTAAAAATTTTCCCTTTGATACTTTTGAAGCGTTTTAGACAATAAGAGTTATCTCTTATTGTATTTTATAAAAAAAATATTGAATTCATGAACTAAGCGATGAATATAAATTCAGCTGTCTCATCGGTTTTAAATTTAAGAAAATGCTTAAAAATATTCATTTTTTCCACACGCAACCAAGTGAATTGTCTCACCTTATTTGGTAAGTGTCAAATATTTGATCATTTAAATTGTACAGGATTGTATACAAAAACAAAAAACAGTTGAAATTTTTGCCTGTCTCGAGTTGTACGGGTATTGGAATCGGAAGAGTGAACAAAGGGAAAGAAGATAATAATATAATGTACACAGCTCGAGATATGCAGAGATGCATAAACTATTTATGCGGCCCATCAAGTGGTATATAAACTTGCTCGTGTTGTCCCACCCACTTTGTTTACACGGCAATTTGACGGATTTTAACAACTCTTTCCATTCCGTCGTATGTATGTATGTGTGTATGCATAAGAGGACTGAGGAAGAAACAAGGAAGAGGAACACGAGAAGGATGACAACAAACAAAAACGAGAGATAAATACAAAGGAAAGGAGAGAAAGAGTAAAAGGAAAAGGAACAGAAAAAGAAAGAGCGACACTTGAGAAGGAAGAATATACGTACTATGCATCCACAATCCACACATACATAAGAGGCGTATGAACGAAGAGAAAGGGAACAAGAAGCTAAAGAGGAAGTGGAAGGGAATAAAAAGATCCAAGAAAGAAAGAAAGTGTAGAAAAGGATCCTTGAGAAAAGAACAATAGAAGAAAAGGGAGGTAAGGAAGAGACCGAGAGAAGAGACGAGAGGAGTAGAAAGGAGAGAGGTAGAAAAGGTAAACATATAAATATAATCTGTGAAAGAGAAGCCACTAGTTTTTTACAATTTAGACCTACATAACAGACAAAGAGTATCTACGAGTTTGCTTGGAATATAAGCTCCACTTTTCCACTTTTGCTGTTGATATTCATATTCATTTCAATAATGTCTTAGTCATATAGGCGCATACGAATACGGTTATGTGTACATATACATATGAATGAGTAGGGTTTGCAAATTCCATATTTGTATAATATATTTGTCACAATAATGCAGAAAAATAAAAGAGTGCCATACGATACCACTAACAATTTGAAGCATTTTCCCTCTTCTACTTCTACTTCTATTACTTCTTGTTCTGCGTCTTCAGGCTTTTCAAAAGTTTGCCATCCACTTTACCTCCCGTTTTGTATGGATACTCATCGTCAGCCTTTTTTTGCTCCTCCATTATAAAATGCCTGGATTCTTTTCCTTTTCCGCTATTTTCCCCTCTTGTATTTACCCAACTACTTTCACACTAACTCTTATACCCTTTTACTTTTACTTTCACTTTCAATTGTTCAAATTCCTCAAAGGAAAAGAAAATATGAAAGAATGGAGAATGGAGAAAAGTGAAGTGTGAGACCTCGGCTCTCACAAGCGCTTTCATGTGATACTACAAAAACATTTGCGTATAGATTACGACGTATATGATACGACGCGCTTATTCGGGCTCCCTCCCCAACACGAAATTTATGACGTTTTTCAACCAAGGCAACATGTTTGTTTTTTTATTATTGCTACTCATCTGTTGTATTGTATATAGATACAGGTAATTAAGGGCAAAGTTGTCATTTAAATTCTAAAAAAAAGCCAAAAGTCAAACATGAGTAAAAAAAGGAAATTCTCGGTTTCAGGCTCGATGACAGTGACATGTTCTTGACAGGCTGGTCTATTTAAAGGGTTACAAGTTAGAAAGGGTGGCTTGTAAAAACATTTTTCTAACAATGCAACAGCAATGTAGACCAATACCATCAAGGATGTACATATCAAAACTGAGAGTCGACACACATTTCAACGAGGACAATGCAATAAAATGGTGAGTGACGTCTGGTTTCTAATGCTATACATTATACATACTGTTACATACACTCGTATAGCTGAGTAAAAAAGAGAACCTTGGTCCGCTTGAGCACTGGAGGACGGAATGTGATCTTTTTTCCCCATTTTGGATACACTCCCAAATCTGCCATTGTCATATTATTTGCTCTGAGATTTGATATTGGCATCAATATAGTGATATTGATATTGATGCTGTATGAAGAGAGTCGAGACGAGAAAGCGAGAGAAAGAGAGAGAAAGAGAGAGAAAGAGAGAGAGACTCTTGAGACTCCGTTTACATTTACTAATATACGTGTAGATATCTGAATTTGATTCCAAAAGTCAGCATCCGACTCGGAAAACTCGGAATGTGAATCCAGGCAAAGAATAGAAATGTACAGAGAAAAGGCCAAAAGCCAGCATCAGAAGCATTCAACCTATACTTACTTACACTGAGCATCGACTTTCTGTCCAAGTCCGCTGACCATGTCAACTGTATACTGTGCAAAACCAAGCCAACTGGGACATTTAAACTATTTATTTTTGGAAGAAACTATAACACAATTGCAGTTATAGGTCACACGCACTGTAAAATTGACAACCAGGGAGTGTACAATGTAGGTTTCCCGTGGTATATCCATAGTCGCATCGGGACAATGTGACCGGTCACATGGAAAACAAGCCCAAGAGTTGAGCCAAATTCAATAGCACATTTCATGTACACGAGTTTTCTTTCCTCCATTTTTAGCGCAACTTCATATTATGTAACAACTTAACGTAAGTAAGTCGCGTAGATTGTACATGATACAAAAACGAGTTGACTTACGCCAAAGATGACAAAAAAGATCCCGTACAGAAATGTGTACAGTGTACAGCGTACAGAGACTGAAAAAATTGGCATGAGACAAATAATTATAAAGAATATGGAAAAAATGGATGAAAATTAATATGCTGTTTTTGAAGCCCAAATTTAATGCATAGTTTGATTGTTCTTGTGCAGCGAGATTGCGATAAAAGCTAACTAACTAAATGCTAAAATTTTGGTTTCAGAGACAAAATGCATACGGATACAATATGCATTTCGTCATTTCCCTTTAAGAGAAAATGAGACTGGTACTGGAACTGCGTAAACGTCACCACACCCGATAAAAACTAATATATAATATAATGCCATCTTTTTCTCTTCATATCTTCATCTAGTTCTGTAGGAAAAGATACAGATAAGATATCACATCTATCCATGCCAATGCTCATAAGGATAAGTTAAGACTTAAGATCGTACATATATACAGAGAACTTGTGTCAAGACAAGTCATCTCAAGTCTTCATCTTCTTCGTAAACTGTGTACAGTCTGTATTCTGTATTATTATGGTACATTCTGGAGATCTGTTGGATTTAAAAGGACAAAGGACGATTGTACTCTGCTCAACTATATATACAATATACACACTTTACTCTGCTCTTCTTCTGACTTTTTTCCTTACTTCACAGTTTACTCGATTTTTACTCCTCCAACTTGATCGTGTTTCTTATTTTATTTTACTTCAATATTAACCATGTGAGCATGGAGCATGTCTCTAGATTTTCTAGAGTTAATAATCTTCTTAGGTCTAAAATCGGGGACTTTTCCATTGTATGCACGGCACACACATGTTTACACGTACGTATCCTCTGAATAGCATAGACGCATGACGAGGCGAATGATCTCTCTCTCTCTCTTCCTTTCGTTCTCACTCTTTCCTATAATATATGTATGTGTATATATACGTACATTTTGTAATGTCTACGCACTTTTTTGAGTGAAATGAAAAAGAAAAAAAATTGAGAAAGTCTCAAGGGACAAAATCCTCTGCCATTTTCCGATAAAATATTACACTCTTTGCTATACATTATATTATAAAGTTAATGTTGATGCTGATATTGATATTGATACTGGTAGATATTTAGTTGCAAAAATTGGACCATATATACAGGGTACATGACGATATGCTTTTCGTACCAATTTTAACTCGCAAAGAAAGGGAAATCAATGAACGGTGAAATATGGAATGAAAAAACGTGCTAATAATAATACTAAAATATATTTTTTGCTCTCTCTCTCCTTCTTTTCCTCTTCATAGTGCATTATGCATTACACATACATGTATCATATAGGGACATCGATAACGTGTGTCTGTGTCTATACAGTTATGACGACGGATGGATGGGTCGTCTCCCGAGAGGAAGAAATTTGAGTAGGAAAATATTTACGCAGTACCTTTTTTTGTACAACTTTTATGTACTCTTTCTTAGCTTTGTACAGCATTCAGATACGTTTTCTTCGGTGAGCCAGTGTATAAAATGAAATGAAATAAAATGAAACGAAATGACTGATGTAGACTACGAAGCTCGGTCGACATTTGCATTGACTATTGACTACAGTATTACGTATTACGTATATAATACATTCCAGCTTATTTCCAAAATTTAAATCCTAGATATGAAGGACAGGGAGGAAGAGCCAAAGCCAGAGCCAGAGCACAAGCAAATGTTAAGTAGGTACAATATTATTATTATTATCAGCATTATCATATGGTTTGAATTTACATACAGATAAAATGAAGGGAGCAATGTCTGTACACTGTACATACATATACATAGACAAGTACAGTTTACCCAGACACATACATACTAATAATATAGAAACTTTATGCACGGAACTATACATAATATTGCCCCATAGATAAAAAGCTTGTCTGGCCCAGCCTCTGGCTCTGGTTCTGATTCCGATTCTGACTCAGGTTCTATTTACATATCCATATGATATGCAATGACAACACGAAGGCATGTTACGCATGTATGTATCTACTTGTCTGTCTGCTTTTATTTGAGTATCTACGGATGTAGATGGTAGATGTGGATGTGGATGGAGGAGCAAGTTTCAATGAACTGGAAAAGCACGTGGAGCAACCAGTTCAAGTTTATATAGCAAAAGGACATGAAGCAGAGGAAGCAGATAGATAGAGTCAAAGGCTGAGCATTATTATTATTATTATTGGTGCTACTACTACCACTACATACTACTTTGTACTTTGTACATACATACATAGATTTAAGTAGAGATTCCTCGTTCAACTTGAGATGTAGATTCAAGATCCCAATCAATTTCTCCAGACTGGAGAAATTACACAATACATGTCAGGAAAAAGATACCACACATGATTTTTTTCGTGCCCTTTTGATACCATTTCATACTCACCGACTATATACGTATGTGTATTTTACATTGCAATATTTTATAATGATTCAGGCTGAGGTATTGCAAAAAGATTACGCTTACGCTTTTACAACTTTGACTCTCTCGGTACACCACCATTGAATTGAATTAAATTGCATTCAATTCTATTGAATTTGAAAAAGCCAAGAGTCAAACGAATGAAAGGCAATGTCTGGAATGTCTGGAAATGAGGGATTATTATTGGTGTAGTATGAATAAAGAATAAAGAACTACACATACAATTTATTATAGTATGCATGACATGTGATTTATAATTCATTATTCTTCAATAAGAGCTTATTTAATTTTTTTGATGAGCCTTGTCTGTATGTATGATGTATAATGTATAGACTTTTATTTTTCAAAATTTAAAATCCACGTGTGTCAATATGCATAGTTGAGCTTACAATCATAGTTATAGATAATGTACGACATATTTACTATGGATGTTGAAATTTGACGGACTGATAAAAATCCAGAGTCCGTGTGTGTACAATGTACATTGTACATGCATATTTATTCCAGCAAGGTTTGGGGTGCACGTGGATGGAGTTCTCGCGGTTAACAGTTCGAATGGTGGAAGCGACAAATGAAAACACCAAGGGAAATGAAATAAGCAAAGCATAAGCATAATATCTATCCTGTACGTAATACAAGAGATAGGACATTTATTTTGTCATTTGTATGTATGTATACAGTTGCATGCATAATAGTATGTAGTAAATGCTTGTAAACATGAAACTGTTGCAATATCCTAAACTTGTTCTCAAATGCATGCATTCATACATACTTAGATTCATTCAGTCTGTAATGGAGAAAATAAAGAGTATGAACTAGGCATGTATGTATTATGCATTTAGTATGCCCATATGTATGTATGTATACATGTACGTAGGATATGAGGAAGCCGGAGTTCAGTTGAACTGGAGTGAACTGGGTAGTAGTTATCGTAAATTTCCAAGCCATTGCTTCATGATTAGCGGAATAGGCTGAAGGCTGTGATAAACATCCAATGTGTGTGTGTGTGTCTGTACTCTGTAAACTATGTATTTTGTATCAGTGTACAGTTTACGGTGCAGCACCAATTGATACTGATATACAACTGCAATTGTATGTACGTATGTAATTCTAATGCACAAAACATGATGTACTCACAGTACACCCAGGATTATGAAATAATATGAAGTGTTGTATCATGTTATGATATGATATGTATGATATGATGATGATGATGATGAGGTAGGATCTTCCAGCAATCTCCTACTGTGAAATTCATTCATAATATTCACATTCATTTTTTCCCTTCTTTCCTTTCCCATTCGAATGTCGATCAAAGCAGAATGGAAAAAAATCAACGACTACTACTACAGTTACATTCACAAATTGTATAGGGTTCAACGTCCATAATATTATACAATATTTCAGGCGGCTCAACTCCATTAAACAAGAACAAGAACAATAATAGCAATCATAACAATAACAATAAAGTTGTCCATGAATATACTTCATCTTTGCATCAAAGGACCAAGAACCAAGCCAAGCAAACATTAAATTAGGGCCATGAAAAAACATAGTTTGTAAGATACATAATTTTTTTGCGACATTTGCCCCATTTAAAAAAGATTTGGCTTTGAATCTTGTCAATAAAAATCTGACTTGAGTTTGCATACATAAAACACGAGGTGCAAAATAAAGTTTAGAAGCTTTCCTCGTGTGTGTATACCGTAAAATCTGAAATAGTGCTGCATGTTGGAATAGTACGGCATCGAAATAGTACGTGAAAAACTGCAAGCGA
>JAQIVE010001081.1:0-27966 GCA_034698285.1 Sminthurinus bimaculatus
ATGGGAATGGAATCGAAAAATCAAGAAAAAGCGCCAACGGAATATTACGGAATGCATTCCATAAATTTCCATCTCTGATTGTGCTTATTTTGTTGTAGACGGCAGACACAGTTTTATTTACAGTAAGCGTTTCCCCCTCTCTTCTCTATGCAATTCATTTGTTCGACTTTTGGATTGTGAATTTGAATTGTGAATGTGAATTGAGATTGCGAGTAAATAAATAGCAAAATTTATGCTGCATATGTATATGTACCAGGACTATGACTGCATATAGATACATTACATATTACGTACGTATTCAGTACAAAAAGTAGCATGGCAACGGCATGGCATGACTTGACATGCATGCCTTGTAGAATACGGGAATATAAATAAATTACCCATGTATACAATTTACAGGTATACACACAATAGTTGATGATGATCACGATGGTCTGTATATAAATACATAATGTAATGAGTAATGAGGAAAACGTAAAATATCTTCAAAATACCAAAACAAAGCTAAATTTTTATGTATGCATGCATGTTTCTATGTATGTGAGATGTACACTGACACTAATAGATACCTCGAAAAATTTGCAAGTGAAAAAGATATTTACATCCAAAAGATATCTGCACGTGCAACCTGTGTGTGTCACTAGTATGTGTATATTATTATGTGAAAATACGGACGAATTTTGGTATCTATTTTCGTCAGTTTTTTGTTTTTTATACATTGAATATAGAAGAGTTTTCCTTTTTGTTGTTGTAATCTGTCAAATTGTAAGGAATAAGGAAATGAAATACGAAAAATGCAAATAAAAAAAGGTATAAAATGTAATGACTTAATAGCAAGGCGTAATTAGAAAATCGAAAAGTCTGGATTCTGCAAAAGTAGTTGCGTAGCACGTATGTATGTGTGTATAGTGTATAATGAAACGTAATGTATATTATTCTGCAGATCAGGCGGATATAATCAAATCGCTCTATACTCTTTTGCCAATGTGTGTAAAAAAGTGTGTAAAATGTAATAAGTACGAAATACTTTTGCCTCCTGAATCTGATATGAGTTTGAAAGCTGATTCGGACAATCTAGACGTAATCAGTGTGAAATAATGTGATTGTTACTGGTTAATATAGCCATAGGACAGACCAGACCTGTACTTTAGTCCTATACAATCTTTTGAGACTATATCAGCTGTATGTATTTAGAAAATGGAAAGTGCAAGTGTAAGCTTTTATATAAAAACGTATGATATTATGATGAAATTCTTTGTTGAATACAAATAATATTTAACACGTGTAAAGGAATGTTTGTTAAGCCAAAAGCCTATATTATGCACCATAATATCCATAAAATTACACGAATTTCAATTACAATTACATCAACGGACAACAGTAGATTCAATATTTGATGTAAAAAGTATATACAATTTATTTATACACTGAAATAACAGTAATTTTAAGCGAAATTCTTGGAGGCGAGAATAACGTAATGACAATAACGTATTGTCCTTTGTGTTGTATTATGTTGCGTGTAAAGGAAGAGAAAATGGAGAGAAAATGATGATAATAATTTACGTATCGTATATTATACATTATACATAATATATACAGAGTGTGTATAATATTATATCATAAGATTATATAAAAAATGTATAGAGGAGTGGTGATGAAGCAAAGTTGGCTAATGATGATTAATCCGTAGCCTGGCAGAATTCTCTAATGTAATAATGGCGAATTATGAATACATAGCTACATATAGATGTAAAAAGTCTCCCCAACTCTCATTCTTGATTCCAAATCCAATCCAATTCAAAGGATAACAGATATATCAAGAACTAAATAACAACTTTTAGAGTTTTTGAAATATCTTGATTCCTTGTAATTTGGTCGATATTTCAAGTTGGGAATCGGACGAATTGACAGACTGACAAGATAATAAGCTTTTGAAGGAAAATCCTTTTTGGCGTAGTGTGTTACCTCCTGTACCAGCTTATAGTTTTTTATCCTGCTCCTTTTTCCTTGTTTTTTAGAATGTCTTTAACTGATGTTGAATTGAAGATCGAAGCACACGCAGATGCCACATAGAATACACACATCTTTATTCATAAAAGCTTGAGCAAGTGAGGAAATTTTAGATTGTGAGTATATATAGCGAGCATAGATAAATTTGACAAGATTTTGATCTAATACACTATAATATGCATGTATCTATAATCTATAAGATCGTGGATGGTAAATACACGACATGTGCATGTATACATAATGAAAGTAGGACAAATTGCAATTTAAACTCGTAGGGGGAGAGGAAGCAGGGTTTAATAATAAAATTTTTTACATTTGGAGTCCAGCCGAGTTGAGACAATCGAATATCACAATCGCAATCTAATAGTGATGGATGTGTAATGTGTATGTACATACATATAAAATCTGCATCCCACACACATATGTATGACAGTGCCGATATTATCATATATTATCAACATTTTCCCCCATGCTATATACATGGAATATGGAAATAACTAACAAACAATAATTATTGCAACTATAAAACTGCCCGTCCAAAATGGGACGGGAGCTAGTGACTTGTCACGTTTTTATAGCACAATGACATCTTTAAGAATTTACTTTACTAATTGTAAGAGAAATGATTTTGGAGTCAAATCCTTCAGTTTTAACTCAAGTAGTGAATAATAATGACGTATTGTAAAATTATAAATTTGTATCGATGATGTTGGCGTATTGTGTATATTGAGGCATATTATGACAATATTGTAAACTGTATTGTCGAGATAATTAAACTGGTTCGTTGTCTACTCCTCGAATCTCACAGTGTGAGTTGATAAATAGCTTACCTCACACCATTCAAAACAATATGTTTCGATGTATGTATTTAAGTTCGAGTAATAATAGTACGTGATTCATGATGAGTGATGGGAAAGCGGATAAGTCAAGAGCCGAGAGTTCTGATTTTGGAGAAAGTCTGTTTCTGTTTGATATTCTATATTCTGTGTGTGAAAATATGCACGCATACTGTCTGTCGTTCTGTGGGCCTGAATGAGTGGGATAAAATCATCAAAATCTTTGAATTAAATTAGCAAGGCGGAATAATACAATGCATAGAAACAGATAGGATTAGCAATAATTATTATTATTACTTTGTTTAAATTATCCCATATGGAATCAGTAATGAATTGCGTGTGAATATAATATAAACATAGAATAGCATGTAATAATTTAAGTCTCGCTTATTATTATTTATTTAGTTCGTCTTAGGTTTACATCTGAATTAATTTGTCCAAGTTAATTGACAATTCAGTGTAAAAAAGTACATAGGCCAGCCCTTTATGCTTACTTACTACAAATGTATGAATTATAGAGTATAGCCCAGGGGACAATTCATTGAGAAATTGAACCAAGATTAGAAAAATGATGACTATCAGATTATGGTGATTCGTATAATTCGTACAATATAGAACCAGGAAGAGTTGTTTTACAATGAATTAAACTGAGTTCCAAATTACATTCAAAAGTATGTACTTACGACACTACACAACAATCGACAGCTCGTCATGTGTACTGTGCAGTTAAAACTTACGATTAGCCTTTATAATACCTATAGCCTATACATTATACATGTATGCAGTTTGTTTATTTATATTTATGCCATGAATATGCAAGCAAATGCTCATGTAAAGCTCACACACGTTATGTGTATCATAATATCGTCCTGGTTTATAAAATGTGGTACAAAAGCAAAAGTGTAATAATGTAATGTAGATTGTAGATAGATACATGACACAATGATACATGTTACATATATGCATACACTCTCAAATATTATATGCTTGTCGCTTACATAAATACACATGCACCAGGAAGAAAGAGAAAGCAGGCAACAACCTTGTTAATTGGTTCGTACTTCGTTGAATGTTGTTTTACATTTTTGAGTAATTTCATAATTAATAATTAATTTTTAGGTATCATTAACTATTATTATTTTACCTTACATGACTAACAACTTGTAAGACTGCAGTAGGAAACAATTTGGTCTTTTATCCCATCAGAAAACCAAAAAAATGGAAGTAAAATATTTGACATTTGTACATATTTATGTGCAAAGTTTACTTTTACTTTTACTCACGAAATTTTCATTTCGTAAATTCAAAAGGAAAAAGAGAAAGATGACACATGTTATAATATAGTGGTTCATTTCATAGCTCGACCATTTTAATGAAAGAAAGGAAACAAGCTGTAGCTATTTGTATGTAAGTAGGTAGTATCTTAAATTAATATTCTTAATGGATATGTGTATGTATATTTTTCGAGTTAGAGACTTGGAATCTTCTTGTTATTCTCTGTTCTTCTTGAAATGCATCTTTAGCTTTGAGTCGCATAATATATTAGTTTGCTTTTGACGAGTTTCCCTTCTAAATGATATATTTTTTGCATGTAATTAGGTGAGTACGTGTAAATTTGTCTATGACTCTGAACTCTGAAGTCCAACGTCTGCATGAAATATAAAACTTATTCTAAATACTAAATACATTTGTCTAACGTACCAATATTTCCCTAGAGTTTGCATGCATTTTTTGGCAAAAGAAGGAGAAGCTTCAGAATTTTTAGGAAGTAAATAAGAAAGTAAGACGAGAAAAAGATGGAGTTTGAGAGATAGAAATAGATAGTGATAGGGCAGCAAAAACCAAGAGATTTTTGAGGTTTATCCTAATGTGTGTTGTTGTCTCGAGTTGTCTACGTGTGTGGTGAGTGGTTGTAATTGTTTTTATGAGTGTAATGCTCACTACATGAAGTTGACAGGATGTATTTTGAGGAAGTTTGTAAACTCTCAACTCAAAGTATGTTGTAAATGTAAGTATGTATTACCTATACACTGGGGTTGAACAACATGATATAAACGAGTATGAAATGAGGATACAACAAAAACAAAGGCACCTATTGTGCACATAACATAGGGATGATATTATAATTTATAACATACAGCAGTAGTCAAGAAATGCTCTTAAAATTCTGCCCCACTCTTGTTAGTTTTTCAGAAAGTGAGAAAAGATATCGTAGGGATGCCTACGTATGCACGTAGGATTATATTATGCAACCTTTTAATGATGACTGTGCACAGTGCATCGTCATTATCCATTATCATCAAGTCATTAGCCATGCCATGGCATGGCACAGCTCCTAACGATTTGATGATCCATGTTGACTACGATGACGAAAAACTAATGATCTTCATATCTACTTTGTGCTGTAAATGCTGTAGATATCTACATATATGTAAATGAGACCTCTCGCTTTCCACAGCCATTTAAATCCTAAATTTATAAGTACTTTAATTATCGGATGCGACTTTTTTAAATTCATGATACACTCTAAAAAGAGGAGAACAAACACAGCAAAAAGATTCGTCAAAAGCTCGAAAGTGAACGTCAACATTGCATAATGAAATAAGTTGACAGAATTGGTAGCTAACTAAGTACATGTTACTTAAATATCTATAATGCAGAAAAGTTTTTCTTAATGATGCTGGTCTTTGGTCTCTAAGGCTTGGATGTAATTAATATCTTTTGAATTAAACGATGATGTTTTCTTTTATTTATGTCTGAAATAGAGATTTAAAAATGCCTGCGTGATCCAATGTATTTACATATTATGTACAATATTTTTCTTTTTTCAATTGCAGCAGGTGAAGGTACAACAATGCTGGACATACTGGCGGGTCGTCGAACCAGTCGAGGAAGAGTCGGTGGTGATTTCCTGCTGAATGGAAACCCGGTTACGCTTACCAGGCTCGGCTCCCGAGTCGCCTATGTGCGGATGGACACTCGCTTTCACCCCGACATAACTGTTGCTCAAACTATGCGCTTCCACGCTTTACTCAGGAAGCCCATTCGCACCGCTTCAACTCACGACAAGGGAACGCGGGTAATTGTTAAATATGACTCTTTCAACATATAATAATTTCATCATTACTCTATTTTTCAATCAAAGCTCCATAATATTAGGTTGCAAAAGTATCGTTAAAAAAGAAACAAAGGAAAATCATATAATAAACACGAGAAGGAAATTAAAAATGAGGAAAGATCACAGTTTGAAATTGAACGTTTGAAAATTGAAAGGAAAATTGCAAAAATGCGACCAAGGCCAATTGACTGCCTCAGGTCTTAAATCTTTAATTCTAAAGGAAAAGCACTGGTGTGTGTTTGTGTTTACAGTGATACTGATAGCGAAAACGATAACCGTCTATATAATAATAATAATAATAATAGTAAAAGTAATAATAAATTAGCATCAGCAGCATATAGCAGCAATAATTGATAAAAAGTGGCATAAAAGAGAGGAACACACCCACTGAGAGAATTACGGCAGCGTGAAAATACTGACACAAACAAAAGACATGAAAAGGTAAAAGTCAAAGAAAAGGAGAGACAATTGCGAATTGAGAATTGGGTGACAAAGGGAACGCTTGATTGAAGTGACTGATATGACGGTGGTTGATTCTTGATACATCTTGTGTTAATTATTATTGTATACTGTACACTGTACATCTATGCACTATACAACAACAATCCCATCCGTAATCTATGCGATACACAAACCCAAGCAAGAAAACACAGACATTCATATACATATTACATATATTACACACTATACAAGCAGAAAAGGAAAGCCAAAACTATACACAAATTCAACAGAATAAACAAAGGAGAATGCCTTCAGATTAGAAATTCAACTGTGAAGGTTATAAATTACGAAGAATTCAAACACCGATTTTTAGCATTGTCCTACGTATGTACATATACCTACATGTTATTTGCAATATGCATACGTATAGCTAAATAATTATCTGTGCTTTGTTTGCATCTTCGGCACGTACTTATTCTATTTTATTATGTATAGATACTTTTATATGTACTTCTTTACGGTAGTGTCAAGCAAACGTTAAAATAAAAGCGTGGAAAAAAGAAAACAAAAAATTGCAATCCAAGCAATGATATGTTTTATGTATATTACATTAATAATAAATGCTAATTTTAATGTATGAAATCCGTTTTGTAGATGAATGCACTACTAGAAGAGCTCGGGCTGGCTTCTGTTCGTCACAGTCTAGTGGAGAGCCTGACATCGGCGGAAAGGCAACGGTAAAAATCTTTGATTGGTTTCATTACATTAACTGTGAATGGCGTACTTGTACATAGGTGTACATTATTTGCAATGATTGAATGTTAGCTGAAGTAGATTTTGCTGCTACTAATTATAAATCCAATGCAAAAAGACGAATGTTCGAATCGGAATTTGCATAAATGTAAACAAATGAACGGTTTCCTTGTAGATTGGCAGTGGGTTGTCAGCTGCTCCTGGACACTGATATTGTGCTCCTTGACCAACCGACAAGGGGCATGGACATTTTTGACACCTTTTTCTTGGTAAGATATAACTTTATACGGAAGTGGTGTCTTTATGTATTATTCTCGGGAAGAAATGAAATCATGTCTATGAGAAAAAAAAATTCCCGAATGAATTATATAGTGACTCTATTTTATTTCTACTATAGGTCGATTATTTGCGGCAATGGGGTAGCCGTGGTCGGATCATTCTAATGACAATTCATCCACCCACATTTGAGATATTTTGTAAGATCCTTATCTAGACATTAATTTACTTTTGGATAGAAAATGTAAATGATATGTACTCGTGGCTTTATATAGCTAATTTACACTGTTTTTTGTACTGTTTGTTGTGTGCAGCAATGTTCACAAAAGTAGCTTTGACCTCGATGGGTCGTCTAATGTTCTACGGCCATCGCCGAGAGATGCTCCCATACTTTGCATTTATTGAATACCCCTGTCCAGGATTCAAAAACCCCAGTGACTATTATTTGGACTTGGTGACACTCGATGACCTTTCTGCAGAGGTACATACTAAATACTAAACCTACTTTTCTATTACAGTGCATAATAGTATTAAATATAAACTAAAAACTACAGCAGATTAATCAATGAGAATAAATCAAAAACTCTATAATATGATGACAATTTAGGCTCTGTTAGAATCCAGTCAGAGGATTGAAACACTAGCAGACTCGTACAGGAGAAAGCAAGAACCTTTAGCAGACCCTGGACCACCCTCTACTCTTCCTCCGAAGGTGAAGGAGGCTGGGGCGTTCATGCAAATCTGGGCCATTTGGGTGTACACTTTAGTCTTTACCTTCCCTTGGAATCTAGTTCGTTATCTTGTATACATGCTCGCTTCTACGTCTCTATCCATTTTTGTTGGTGCCATATTTTGGGTGAGAAATGAAGCTAACAATTTATTTTTTTAAATTTTGTAATGTAATATTATGCCAAAGAGAACAACAAGTGTTTTTGATTTGACATTCATTTGATATGATTAATTTTTCTATGAAACTAGAATGTTCGGATGGAATCTAAACAAGATCAAAATAGCGTGAATGATCGGTTCGGTCAACACTGGACACTGATGGCGTTGACCCCGTGGCCAATTATACTGTTACTAGCTGCTAGGGACGTCGTCAATATACAGTATGTCACGAGGGATAATGAGGAAAGACTATATAGTAAAGGATCCTTCCTAATAGCAAAAGTAAGCAGATCAGATATTAAATTTCTATTTTTGATTTCCAAATTAAAAATATGGTAAAAAATATGTGAGTGTATACTTCAATATCGTTAAACAGAATATTGAAAATGTCTGCTGTGTGCTCTTTTTCCCTAGACTATAATCGAGCTGCCATTTGTAGTTAGCATTTTTCTCGCGTATATAATACCAGCCTATGTCATGGCGGGTATTTCATCATCAGAAACTGAAATGAAAAATTTCTACCAGTTTATCGGTAAGCGTGTGACATCATTAATCATTACTGTTCAATAATGCAGTTTATTATTTCTTCCTACGATGCTGATTATATTTTGTGTTTTTTTACGCTCGAACTTTAATTGCATCATACAGTATTAATAATGCCATTAAAATTTATTTCTTTTACAGGCTTCATGTTACTCTACCTGTATTCACTGAGAACCCTACTCCTTGCATTCACTCATCTTTCGAGGGGCATCGTAGTGGGGACGACGTTAGCCTCAGGAGTAGCAATAGCACTGTCATTAACTGCAGGCTATCTAATACACTCAAGGGACATTGGAAGCTGGTGTAGTTGGGTTAAATGTGAGTTCAATACGCAATAATATAGTGTACACTCTTGAACGTTGAAACCATATAAAACCTAAAATGCCAAAATTGAGATATTATTCATAATTTTTGTATGATATTGTGCAGATGTTTCTCCAATGTCTTGGCTTTTCCAACCTATAATCAAGGACGAATTCGAAAAAGCTAAAGGATTCACCTGTCCTGAGAATCCAACGGTCAGTCAGGACAATGGAATTGTTGTAAGTGCTTTAGTATTTTCAACAGCATCAAATATCATGATACCATTAACGTGCAAAAAATATGTACCTATCAAGTTGTAAACAGTCATGATTATTACACACTTACTACACAGTCGTTTTCCTGAACCTTGATTTGATTATCTCATTATGGTTTCTTACATATTATTTTTGGAAATTTTCTACATAGGTAAAAGTCGAATGTGGAATCAATGATGGGCGAGCGGCTCTGGAGTTTTGGAATTTACCTACTTCTGGGCCTCTTTGGATTAGTCTTTTAGCGACTGCCGGATTCATTTTAATTTCATACATTTTTTCATTCGTGGGCTTTATTCTGAGACGACATGCACCATCGATTCCTCCTCCAGAAAAACCTTAAGCTTATGCTACACATTGTATAATGAAAATCTACGCTTGCTTTCCTACAGGTTCATTCAGATTCAACAGTATACTCTTATACGGTGGTCATTTTTGTATCGTCTTTTTTAATTTAAAAAAATTATTATTAGTAGGAGCAACAGAAAGTTTGTACGATACCGTCGGACTTCATGCAGTATGGTACGTAATTTATGGATAAAATCGTAATATTATATGTTACTAGCATGTATGTAATTTTTTATACGAAAGGAAAGCCTCAAGTTATCATTGATTTTTTACATGTAAACTATACATTATTATACTTTAAATTTTGAGGCATTCCTGATTTTTTTGTCATTTTATTACATAACATGTAAATGAAAAGACTCGTGGATAAACATTATTAAAATTAGGATAGCATTTTATCGGTTTAGTAAGTATTTAAATAAAAATGTAATAGTAAAAATATTACGACGAGAAAGAAAAGGAAACAGTCAGACCTTGACTGGGAAAATAGGAAATAGATCAAATTGAGTTCCAGTCCATGTAAGCAACAAGAGTTAATTATTAAAACCATTGAAAAGAGAAGATTTATATATCAAATTTTAGTTTGTATAAAAAAATTTGAAAATGAAATTTTTCGCAAGATGAAGCCACAATATGAGATATGAAGGTGTTTTTTTAGAAGGAAAAATGAGTGACTCAAAGTCTCAAGCCATATTTTAGATTTTAAGATAACTTTAGTTTTAGCATTTAAAAGACCATGTTGTCATTGTCAAGATCTGAAATTTGTGTAACTACTACTGAGAAACTAGAGGAAACAAAGAATTACAAGTACAAGTACTCCAATTAGAATTTCACGTCTAACACAGCACAAGAAAGGCGACTCTTTTTGCAGTTGTCTTATTTCAAAGTATACCAGAGTGTGAATATATATATATATTATAGATTCAAAAGGTTTTATACGTTATACTACGCTGTCATACGGGAGTGTAAAATTATTTATGGTATATTAATCATAAATATGATATGTAATTAGTGATTGTTGTATATATATTACTGCTATACAAGACTATAGGTGACAAAATGTGCTGATTCAAAGTTTAAAGTGTGAATGGCAATGATACATATCTATACTGATGTACATACAATACACAATAATTATAATAGCTATTTAATTGTTATTACTAATTCACTGTTGAACATTTGACATTATGAAAGACTACAAAATATACGTCCAATAGCAGCATAGGGCTTGCGAAAGTCAAAGAGAGATTTACTCTTCGTCAAGAAGCAACTAACAATAAAAGATTATGCACAAGTTGCTTGCATTGTGTTTGGATTTTGTAAACGGTATACCTATTTGTAGTTGGAAAAGCAAATTTTGTACAAAGTGTTTCTCATCGTCATCTTTTACGATATGACGTTACGAAACATGAAAAGACATTGAAAATAATTTTAGTTTTTACGGTTAGCGATTATTAAGTGTATGTAGTTTAGTGCAATTTCAATTAGGTATTTGTGTTTATATTTATACAGTGCATATTACAGTGCATGACCTACACAATTTCTAATACTTTAAGCTTATAGATGAAACGAAATTAACATAATATAATATTAGAAATTAGAACCTGTCGTGTATATGATATAGAAAAACTGATTTTCCATATTATTATTCTATCAAATAATAATACATAGAAATAGTATGCCCAGAGTGTAAAATAAAAATCAACTTATTTTGTAGTTGTTAGAAAATATTAACATTACCATGCTCGGAAAGAAAACGAAATTAATGACGTACATAATAATATATTATTATCTAAACAAAAAAAGAATGTGCAATGCAAATTATGATTTATGAATAAAAATACAGAAATAATATAATTAATTATACATTGTACCTATTAAACAATTATTATCACATCACTAAATTCCCTATGCATTGAAACCTATGCACCTAAAGACTCTCTTGAAAAGATTAGCGAAAATTCGAGAGGAACATATTTCATGTTTTTAATCACTGTTTATCTTTTGCAAAGAACTACTGGAGCCCTACTTCATGCCTACATATACTTGGTGGACTCCCATCGTAATAATATGAAAAAGGTGTTTTGCATAATTTTTTTAGAATGTACGGATTTTACTGCCTCTACATTTGATGCATATTATCTTGATATATACATTTTAGATTTTAGTGTACTTAAGTATTACACTAATCGCAATAAACAAATGAGAGTTGATATTCTAACAAAATTGGTGCAAAGACTAGATTCACAAGAAAGTAAATAAATAAAAAAAACTAAATACTAAATAAATAAAGGTCAATGATCATTTGTTGATGCGTGAGGTCTATATATGTCCTTGATAATATATAGAATTGGCTATTCTATAGATTAGCAGATTCTACAGATTATCAAGGACATATACATACGTCTTAAGTAGTTGTTTTACAATTAGTCGTTGAACGGCCACCAATTGCGAGCGTGAAAGTATTTATACAGAGAATTTTTATGTTCACTATCTTCACATATAGGAACTGTAGACTGCTGTCTTGTCAATTTCTTTTCCGACTCTTGGGTCACTTCAAATTGGTCCTGAAAAATTACGAAAACATTATTGATATAAACATTATAAACAACTACCAATACTTTACACTTCAAGGTCTTGAAAACGATAAGAGATTACGAATTTGAGATTATTTTACAAAACGTAACTCACATAATGTTTCATGTAGCTGAGAAACACATTCCAAAAGGTCGTCACAGTATGAACATAAAGCACACGAAATCCTGGAGGTATCAAATAGAAATTTAGTAACTGGAAAGGTGGCCAGAGAAGCCAGTCAACCTGTTTTGTAGAAATAAAAACAAAAATCAGCATAATAGTCAACGAATCAAACACTGGATATGAAAGGCCTTTCTCAACATTCACGTAGGTTCGCAATTCACAACCACAATTCATACACACGGATAATTAAAAAGAAATAGTAAAATACATCATAGTATGAGAATATGACAGCCCTTATGAATACATTATACATTATGATGAAATGTATGAGAAACTTACGAGGTAGACTGTAGGGAACTTTTTCTTGAATTCTAGCCAACAACATTTGATATCTTTTCCCTCAAAATAGGCCATCCCCATGAAAAATTGAATATTGAACATTGGACAGGCTATAAACTGGTCTAAGAGGATCTTCTTTGTAATAGTTCCTTTATCTCGAGTAGGTAAGTATTTGTCTAAATACTTGTAAAAGTAGTGATGTGGTGGCCCTTCAAGTACTCCAACTGCTCCAATTCTTGCTAGAAAAACATACCAGCAAATTATAAACATATATTATAGTATTATAAAATGTGCTACTTTCCCAATTTTAACGAAATAAACAAACAACAATATTTCAAAATTTTGACAATGATGAATTTCAAAAAACTCACCGAAACGTTTCCAATCAAAAACTTGACCCGGATGATTCCCCCTGCTAATTTCGATACCTTGTTCAATAGTATCCCCCAGGAGGAATAAAACTCCACCGGAAGCTGTATTGGCTAGCAGAGCATATCGACCCTCAAATACATTTTTTGTGGCATTAGCATACCTGACTACAAATTTGAGAAACATACCCATACTGAATCTTTTCGACCTACTTTTACGTAGATATGACCTATAATTTTAAATACGTTTACATAAAATGTATAACTAGGATAGACGAGAGACGAGAGAGACCAGCTTCACCTCGCACTGGTATAATGTATTATGTAATTAAACCTATTTTGATTAATAGTCCTGAAACACTTTTATCACAGACATTGTATTGCACTTGTATTAGTTTGTAGAACCGTTTTCTTGACTATTATTACATCATGTAACATGTTAAATAGGGAATAGCTACTATTGGACATTGGACAGTTGTCTGATATAATTGAATGGCTATGAAAATGACGAATAAGGAATGAGTTCATGTTTTTCGTACACTCGTATGTGATAAATGTGCCTCAATGTTGGACGTCCAATCTATTAAAAATTATAAATAAATTATTTCATTTAAGTAATAACTTTAGTTAAACACATGATTACAGATTACAGAACAACACCAGAACAACAAACAACATGAACAGAAAAATTACTCTGCCGCCTCTGTATTTCAAATTGATTGCCTATCTATTGCCTCGTTTCTTCAAATCATCTCAGAACTTGGAATTTAATTGTGATTTTTTATTGTTGTTTATGAATTTGGACTAACTTTAAGATTTAACCAGGTAATTTGTTGTTGTTTTGTACATAATTTTGATAATCATAGTAGTTAGTAAATCATATTTGTAGTGCTAACTTAACTGAAATTAAAATTGTTCGTCCTTGGTCTTTCTTCTCTGTGCGAGTGTATTTTGTTTTTGTGTGAAGTCGCGTTTCTTTATTCTCTTCATGTTATTAACATTTTTTTACCACGAGAAAAACGCATAATAATAAATATTATGTATTTATTTAATACTCTTATAATCTTATAAGCATAACATTCTTATTTAAATTCGTTCAAATACGAATTTTTTTCTTTGGATTTTAACACTATATCCCTTTTGCGTAATGTAACCATACTATAATACAATGATACATTGGTTTGAATTTTCTTACTACTTATATTTTACGGTTTACGGTTATTTAAATTTTTTAAATAATCGTAATTAACAGTTTGATTCAAAGAGAGTTTTGATGATTATATAACGTTGATTCTTAGCTCAGTGCTCAGTGTCGCAGATATGAGTTTTATTTGAAATGTTAAACTGATCTATGTATGAGGTAATAATAACTACTACTGTTCTTTGTTTGTTTTGTAGAAAGAGTGAAAGAATTTATTTCTAGACTTCCTGATGACATTGTTTATCTTAATTGTCGAAGAAAGTGAAAATACTACTATTTATAGTGATTTGACGGGAGTTGGGAAATGGCAAGTTTGAGTCAACCTCAACAGCTTAATCATAATAATTGTTCTACAACAACTAGTGTCAGAGGTCAGGACTCATCTATTTCTGCAGACCAAGACTGTAATATTTCCAGTAGTAATAACAGTGATTCTTCTCAACGTTTTTTCTGTGGGACTGCTACTAATATTGCAACCTCAAGCAATAATACCAACAATAATAGTAGTAGTGAAAGCAGCGTATTACAGCAAGTGACGACGAATACAAGTGGTGATTTTAATAATCAATCGACTAGTAACAATTTTAGCAGCTTAACTCAAGACGGACATCGTCATAATATGTTTACCACAAGTTCAGTAAATAGTGGAAGTAATAACAGCACTTCCGAATCGTCCATCTCCTCATCTACTAACCCTACATTCTCCTCTATAGGTGAGTTGTTATTTATATCCACTTTAGTTTAAAAAAATAAAAATTGTTCAGCTGCGATTTCAAAACTATTACTATTTTGTCCATTGACTACTACGTAAAAGATATTATACATTATACATACTATTAACTACTATTAAGTACCTATTTTACACTTAATACGTATTATCGAATTGTAATTCTGTATAGCTCGCCAAAGTAATTACGTTTGTATTGTGATATTGTGATAAAGAATGCCAAATTAGAAACTGGCATAAAAGTTTTAATCCCTTAGAGAAAAGTCTCACGAAATTTCAACATGGTTTTTGTTGATTGAAAATCTCATCAAAATTGATAAGATTTTTAACAAAAAACGTGTCGACACATCATAACAGTTTTTTCATCATCAAAAATTGTCAACCTTGTCAAATCTCATGAAAGTTTTATGGGATTTGTTAAGATTTTTCTCGAAGTGATGTTTTAATTTGTAATATGTGGGAAAGACGAGTAAGAACGAAAAAAGGCTCACAACAGCAAAATATATTATTCCGTCTTGTGTAAAATAATAATATTATTACTTAGTATATATGTAAGACGTAATCAGTGAGCAGAAATAGTTTTAAATAATACTATTATTATGATGCATAATAATGGAAATCATTTACAAGTTTCATCCGAGTTCTTTGCTAGACTTTTGATTTAGAATCAATTTATTGAGAAACGATTACTCCATAAACTGGCCTGCTGCTATAAAGTACAAATATTAGATAACGATACATCATAGTTTATAAAAATGCTACTATTGGTCACTGCCTAAAGATTAAGGATTGATGAATAAATTCACGACACGTACATAACATGAAAAATACTATTCAATTTGATTGACTTGTATATTTTTAGGCAACTTAATCCACACAATGATCTATTTATATAGTTGATAGATATTACGTCCATGATATTTTGTATAAAAATAAAACAAGAGAAAGAGGAAGATAGAGTGAGAGAAACTGATGATAAGAGCTTTTGAATGTTAACTAATATAGCTCTAAACAGTCAGTCAAATATTACATGATTTTGTTGCAGACGCCAAGTAATCAAATACTAAAAAGTAAAGACATGTTTTTTCATGACATGATTTTACTATATTTAGTATGTATGTATTTGTGTTTTCACAAAGCAATGAAATGAGAGTAAGTATTATGCTTTACGGATAAAATCATAATCATATCATGTAACATGGATGATAAATACAGTATAGATACATAGATGATATTAGGCAGACCCTACACAAAAACGCACACGTACTAATGTAGTATCTGAACGAAACTGGAAAAAATGTGATAGACTTGTTATTGACTAGTTACTGATGATACATACTTGTTGTGGTTTGGTGAAATACAGTGAATCTATTTAAGTATGTTTACAGTTTACAGTGCACAGGCTGCTTCTTTTTCAAACGTCGGTCACAGGGTTGAGACATGAACCACTGGTATATAATATAGAGCGAGAGAGAGAAAAGCAAGGAATTTCAAAGGAAATCTTGTAGAAAATTTTCCATTGATGAGTTCCAGTGTGAACTAGACTGATATTTTTTTCATCTTCGTATTGTTATTCTATTGAAGATTATGATGATGTTGATGATTTTCTCTCTTCTCTTTCAGTCTGAATCTCAAGTTTTAAATGTGCATATAGGTAATATCTATTATTAATAACAAGAACAACATTATTGCTAACTCGGCGAAGAAGTTCTTTTTTGATTTTAACAACATTTTTTCATTTTTATGTTTAATTTTAATTCTTGTACACAACTACAACGGTTCTTATACAACGTCTGCTTTTCTTTCTCCCTCTCTCTCTCTCTATCTCGCTCTGCTCGTTCAGTTGGTTCTACAAATTTTTGTTTGATTGTGTTACTAGCATTGCTCATACACACGCTGGGAGTGTAAACCACGTTCTGTGTCGTGTATTTATATATCATTCATAGTGCTGCAGGTATTTTTTAGTTCATTCATTTAAAAAATATATAATCAGAGTCAGCTGTTGCATGCTCCCTCACATTTTCTCTAACAATATACCAAATTCTCCAAAGCAGAATAAGTAGCAATTTCGTAATTTTTTGAACACAAAAATACTATTACTGTTTAAAAAAGGAGGGAAGCCTAGACAGTAGACACGAGGCGGAGAGCAGGAAGTCAGTGCAGAGTTTTTTTAACGGGTGTTTTAGGAATTAAAATACCCATTTTTATAGATATGCAAATTGGTGCATTATAAAAATCACAAAGGTTGTGTTTTGTATCTTAAACGTAGTAGCTCAAAGGTAATGCCATTTATGTAAAACAACTAAACGAATATTAAAAGGATTTTTTTGAAATTAATGCTATGATTTTTAGCGGGTGCAGCCGGGACAGTAGTTGAGACTGAGTTTGAAGGTTCTGGAGATTTGGGAACAAATTATCGTGCATCTTGTGTGACTGAGGACGACGCTGGGGTATGAACCAATCGAACGTTGAATTCAGTTTTACTATTACTACTATAAGTTATTTCTTTGTGTATTCATTTTGTGCTTTATACTCGAAAAACAGGACGCAGGATCATCTTCTCATTCTGAAGTGCGATCACCGGGTCTTGCAGAAGAGGTTGATGCGGATGTGGAAGACAGCCCGAGTAGTGAACAGGAGACGGGTTCAGAGTCTGAAAGGTCAGGTGACAGGTCAGCATCGAATATGTATGCACCAAATACGGTCGGGTTCCCTCCTTCGAGATCGGCGGTTCTGACACATACCATTCCTACAGGAGGTATAAACAAGCAATTAATTTTATTCATTTTGTAAACCGTCTAGATTCCATCTAGACGTTGGTCATAGAATAATAAATAATATATTCACTATAATATTCTAGCTCATTAAACAATATGTGTAACAATTTATGAATCATAGCCACTGACAGATTTTCACTTTTTTTTCTGCATGTTCCACTAATGTGGTTCAATTACAACTATCTATCCTAAAAGCTTGAAAGCCCTAGTTTGATTAAAAAGGTATTTAAATTTAAACTTATAATGCAATAAATAGGGATTGGGGAAGTTGAGATCCTTAGATTCTGAATATCTCGGAATTTGAGAATACGTCAGTGGCTAGGATTCATAAATTGTCGCACGTGTATACATTATATTATATTATGCTTTTTATGATTACAAGGTACAATATAAACTATTTATATTAATAGCTAACTTCGTGACTACAGCGAGGTTTGTACCTGGCAGTAATCCCTTTGCTGTTAAAGCTGGAAGTATTAGTTCCTCCAGTGGCTCAAATTCGGTGTCGAATGTGGACTACTGTAGTAGTAGTAATATCAGCAACAACAGGAGTAATACTAATGCAAATTCGCTGGTGGGAAATTCTCTATCTCGTGGAAATGTAGCATCAGGCCGTTGGGGCCCGTGTCAACCACAAAAACGTACGTCATATTGAACAACATGAATCTTTCAACTAAAGAATACATGGTTTTTATGTTATCTGCTATTATTGTCCCACCATTGGTTTTTTAATGACATTTATATCTGTGTAAAATGTATTTCATGCAAGTTCAGTGTGATGTAAATAGTCAATTTTATAAATAGATTACTCCTTTTGTTAGATATTATGAAGGAAAAGTACTGAAAAGCTTTGAATTGTTATTGTCAAAAAATATAGTACATGTTGATGTGCTTTTTTAATTGTTCATTTAAATTAATTAATATGACAAAATTAATGAGAATATGTTTTTATTTTATTTTATTGCAGCTCCTAGTTGGAATTCCCGGCCTATAATACGCCCATCGTCTTTAGGATCATCTTTAGGCTCCGGGGTTACCTCATCTGCTGGCTCACCCCCAGCCTCATCGGGAATAAATTCTGGAAGTTTTTCTAGTACGTCATCCCATCTTCATAACAGTTCTTCTAATAGCGGACATCATTCTTCTACACCTAATTATTTTACTATGGCTGCAAATGCTACTGCTGCCGTTTCTGAAATTACACATACCGGTTCATCTTCTTCATCTTTTGTACTGAGACCTCCAAAATTACCCTTTGGTTTAGTAACATCAACAACTTCATCGACAACATCTAGAATGTCATCGTCACCATTTAGTAATGAAAGTAGTTACTTTTCAACGGCAACAACGAGTAGTAACGTGAAAGAAAGAGGGTCAATAGTAAGTGAAGCGGATAGTGGGTTAGCCGAGGAAAGTCGTGTAGATATTAAAACAAGTAATCGTTCAAATAATGAGTGTGACACTTCATCAACAACGCCAAATTCCAACTCCAATCAACAACAGCAGCAACAAAATGAAGGATCTACATCGGCAGCAAAACCGTGTGTCTTTGTTCCATTAGAAAAGGAAGAAATGAATAATACATTTGACCATTCAATAATGCCAAATACATCGAGTCAGTTACATCACCACACAACTTCAAATATATTTTCAAGTTTAAATGGTACCAATAGTTTTGCGAGTATAGGTCAAAGTGCCAGTAGTGTTAATAATATGACCACGACCAGTACTTCTAGCTCTTCTATCAGTGAGAGTAGCACAGGTACAAATGCTGTACCCGTCAAATCCTCTTCTGCTGCTGATTCCAGTGCAGGAAGTTTTGTTTTTGGAAGTAATTTACAAGAAAGAATTGCGGTAAGAAGTATTCTCTTTTATTTTTTTAATAAATATGTGTAAAATTCTTGCTTCTCTCTCTCCCCTTATTCTACCATATTGTCTGTCCGTCTGCTCTTTTCACGGTTTCTCCCAGACGGGTTGACCAATTCAAATAAGGTCTTTTTTCTGCAGACGGGAAAGGAATTTATAATTTATTATAATAATTATTTCTTATGTAATGATCAGAACCCAAGTGCTCCATCAGGAAAAGATGAACATCAACCATCTACAAACGGAATTTCATCCGCAACTGCAACAACAGCTGATGGAACATCCTCATCTTCTGATGGCTTATTCTGTGCTGCATTGAGAAATGTGCAAGGAAGTAGTAGTAGTCCCTTGAAGATGACTGGAGCCTCGAGTAGTGGGGAGACGTATTCCAGTAACAATCAACTAAGTAACCTGAGTGGAGTCCCTTCCGCATTTTGTGATTCTGAATCGCATGCTGATCGTAAAAGAAGATTTGATGAAGGACCTGCCCCAGTTACTGGAGAAGAAGATGAATCTAATGTCATTCAGGTACTTAACGTAATTGACATGTAGAATACGAATATGTATGCAGTCGTTCGCGATCATTCGTACCGGAAAGTGGGTCAAATACCCCGAAATCTGGTCAGAATCGGTTTGTACAAATGTATACATCAGTTTTTGGAAAAATTAATGGTAAATGGTAACTGTTATGAGCTGTGTATAATAAATAACTGTAAGAAGAGGTGTGAAATAACATTAAAGTACATACAAGTTTGCACGAATCACGACAATGTTATTTCAAGCCGCCAGATGATGAACACAACTTGTTGCAGTTACCGTTAATTTTCCACAAAGCTGTTTATTTAATTAGAAATCAAGAGTTTACCCGATCATAAAGTTTTTGAAAAAATCGGTTCTGACCCATTTTTCGTGGTTTTGACCGGGTTGCTGGTGGTTCTTTGCACTTACTCTTCAAGAGTCTTAAATATTCGTAATCTGCGCACCAAATAGGTGCTGTACCATGTATCAGTGACCTGGCCAAGATTTATTTCAGTATTTAATTCAGGTTGTATAGAAAAAGGGATTTAAAAACTTTGCTTCTATTTTTTTGTTACAAAAACAGATAAGCTGTCGTCTCTTCGCCTTTGACAGTGTCACAAGTGCTTGGACAGAAAGAGGTCGAGGTGTACTTCGTGTGAATGATCGTGCTGAATCCAATAACTATCTCCAATCCCGAGTAATCGTACGAACCAAAGGTTCTCTCCGCCTCATGCTAAACACAAATGTATGGTCGGACATGAAAGTGGATAGAACATCAGAGAAAAGTGTGAGGTTTACAGCCAACGACAATGGTCACATTCGCCTGTTTCTCGTGATGGCTACAGTGAATGAAGCGGAGCAAGTATTCAATGCGTTAGATTGGCGTGTCCGAAATTTGAAGTCACTAGAGGAGCAAGCGGGGGGAAGTATACCTAGCAGTAGCAATAATAGTAGTTGTAGAGACGGTGATGAGCCATCGTATAAACTGAGTAAAGTGGAAAATGTGGATGGTATGAAAAGATTAGTAGTGAAACGCCCTTCAAACGGAGACCTAAAGGGCTCGACCAGTGATGAGGAAGACGATGAAAATGGAGTGAGAGTTCAAGAAAGGGGATTCAATAATGATGGGGATGAATCATTTGATGATGACGTCGAGGATGATGATGACGATATAAATGACTCTCCATCGAAAAGGAAACGATTCGTAGATCCATCTATTTCTTCTTCTTCCGCAGCTGTATCTACTGAACCAAATAATTTGTCATCTGGAGAAACAAATCTAATGCCAAGAAAAACACCCACTATTCGGATTAATAATTTGGAAATGAATGAATTGGATAATGAAGAATGCCTTGATTGAAATCAAATCATCTAACCACGTTTTGTAAGAAATTTGTTGCTATCATAATTGTAATAACTAATAACTATTATTTTTAAATTATTTTTTGTCCTATTTTGAAAGAAAGGAGATCATTAAAGGAAAAGAAGGGAGAATAATATATTATTCGTATATTATGTGAGGAAAACAAGCAAATATACATACTTCGTTAGTATTATCGTATTTTCAAAGTTGAACCTAAGCTGAAGTATGGATAAAAAATATTCTTATCATATGTAATGTATGTATGTGTGTAGGTTATATTCTGAATACAATGTAACTGTTTCTACAGATAAAAATTAAATTACATAGAAAAACGTTTATATTTTTCAGATTAGTAGTATAATCATATTATATTACTACCAAATTGTTGAAGAGAGTGTTTTTTTTTGTAGGCGCTTTACGCATAGTAGCTTAAAACATCAAATCTAAACAATCGAATCAACTGAAGAGTTTTTAATTAATGATGTTTAGAGCAACAAAGATACGATATTTTGTAACATGTGTAATGACTGTAATGTAATACCGTCAGTTTTTAAATGATGCTAATGTTATGCTTATTCTATATCATATACTACGTGCTATTAATGGGCAAATTAACAAGATACATAATGTGATTTTATCATAGTTATTTTATATTTTATATCACACAGCTATTAACTATGATCACTGATCAATTGTATTTTACGGTGTATCGCTTACTATTATTGTTATATCTATTACCGGTCAATTTTTTGGTGAACAATTATTCAGGTCAACATTTAATTCTTTATCTTTTCAAAATGTCTGTAATTATTACCGTCATGTTTCTATAATACATACATACATAGTTTCTGTTGAGCTCGTTTTTGTAAATGAAGTTTCAGTTTTTGCGACAGGGAAAACGGTTCCAGTTGAACTAAGATAATACTTTCTTATTCAACATAACAGTATAATGGGATGAGCGATTGTAGAAGTCAAGCTATGGATATAATAATATACACATAAAAAAGATATAAAGTATTGTACTTTGTAGCATAATTTTTTGGAATTTAAACACGTTTGACGTCTAACTTTTAAGTGTAGATAATATTATGATATAAAAATACAAGTAATGTACCTAATAGGAAATAGGTATACTGTATAGTAAATATACATTTAGAAGTGACATTATTTATAAAAAAGATCATGATAATTAATATGGATAATACTTTCTATAGATAGTGTAATGTAATTTAATTAAAAACATTTGTTATTTAGTTAACACCATAATATTTAATGTTTGTAGAATACGAAAAACCAGATCTCGTGTGCTCGCTATATTTGTGTGTAGGTATATATTCTTTATTCGTTGGAGATTCATGTTATTCTTTTTGGGTGTTTACTACAGGGAGAAAGAGATATATATAATCTAGGCAAGGACGACGTATAATATGGTCTATATGACGGTGAGATGATTCAAATTATGAATTATAGTACACCTACACATATGACCGTAATCTTTTTGTGTGTATGTGTTTACAAATCAAACTCTTTTGAAACAATTATGTTTATATGTGTACATTTGTTTCAAACTCGAACATAGTGTATTTACAGCAGGTATAATTAGTTATGTAAAATCAGAAAAAAAGAGAACAATAGTATCAGTATGTAAATACTTTGACTAATCGTTGAAGATGTTTATATATATTCTGTATGATATCTGCAGTATCATTCTGTATAGTATCGCTTTCCTTACTATTTACTTTATTATTATTACATTTTAAACTTTAATGCTCATGGATTGAAGAAGGATGAGAAGTTATAATAATAATTGTTAATTTGCTGAAATACGTATTTTGTGGCTTAGTTTTTGCACAACTATAATATAATGTGTAACATTATAATACATGGTGTTATAAATAACACTATGAAACAAAGTAATTTGCATATATTATATATTATCATGTGTACTGTATGTATTTATTCAATGCTGATTTAATAAAACTAATTGCTTGGTGTACATACTACATGCATGTTAATATGATTATGTACTCCAAGTTCTTTGTTTTTCTTTATTAGAGGGTGTACGTCGAAAACAATGGATAGACAGTAAATTATGAACTATGAACTTGCTGTTAAAGAAAAATAATATTCATTACTGTCATGATAAAATGCAATCCTGCTTAAACAAGGGTTACAAAACAACTTACTTATGTACTATTTACTCTTAATGTTCTTTGATGTAAAAGAAAACGGGGTGAGAGAGTATAGATATATATTCTAAATAAATTTTTTAAAATAGAGAAAAATACATACATACATAATTTTATGTAAAAATCATTATAAAAACATTATTGTTCCCTGTTCATAATAGTAATTATGATGATGGTGATGAAATTGAAGCAAAAAATAAAAAACTTCTTGGAAATTTTAGTGACTTGATTTTATTTTTCTCTCAAGTTTATTTTCGATCCATTTTAGAGTGCTTACAACTAAAGATTAGTGTAAATTTCCTCTTTCGTACCACAATATGTAGTGTATTGTGTATTGTATAAATATTACATTACAGTAAGCACAAATACGATTAGTGCTTATCGTTAGTACAATAGTACAAATTAATTATTAATACGTTGAACAATGGTTAGTATCAAAATTCATTCCCTTTTGCAAGAACAGCACCGGGAACCATCGACAATATATGTAACTTACATATATATATAATGTAAGTACTGACTACTGAGCCATTTATTTGCAAACATTTGTCTGCTTTTTTCCTTTTCCTGCTTTCTCTATGCTATTGTGTGGAGAAAGCAAGAAAAGCGAAAACAGGAAACACATCCTTATAATAAGTGAATGGCCCAACAGCAGGCAAATCACTTCTTGTAACAAGTACTCTAGTAAAAGTATTTGCAATCATTTTTTAAAGCAAGATAAAATTTTGCAGATGCTATAAACATGATAAACTAAAAATCTTAATAAAAAACGTGGCGTAAAACATAAAAAAAGTAGAAGAAATAATACAAGTGCAATTAAAACAAAAAATCCGCAGCGCTAATATTAGTATAATAATTAATATTAAATTGGTATGTTATATTTTTGGTCTTTGCAGTTCACGATCAACTTTTCACAACTTCACAGCAATAGTAATAGAATGTTCAGAATACATACATTCTACATTCATTTTTACATTAGCCTATAAATACATATTATATTATTGGTGACTTGAAATGTATTGCAATCTACTTTAGTGTACCAAATTTGGTCTGCATTGCATTTTAAACTAACGATAAGAACTAAATTAGACATATTTAAATGATTCATAATCTGACAGTAAATAGTTTGCGATTTTACAATCTATTATTACATGAAAGGAGGAGTAGGACTTGGACTATTTTAAATTCAGCTCTGATATTTCCTCATAATGCTATATACTAATACTAAACCAATACAAACTTGAAACTATTGAATTCGTGACCATACGGAACAAAGAACATTATTTTTCACAGACTGGAATTTATGTACAATTCTCACTACTTCTTTTTTACACGATTATCACTATAGATGAAAGTCCTTAAGAACATGTACAATGTACAATCAAGTTTCAAGGGTTTTGGTTAATAGAATGGAGACACTATAAAGTGTCTTTACATGTATTTACAATCTCCCATCGCCTACTTGGGAATTTCTTTCGTTTTTTTTTGGTGTTACGAGTAACTAAATAGATGTTTCACCGATTCGTTGGTAAAATAATTAATGAAGTATTAAACAATCCACAGTCATGACTTGTAAACTATGAACTATTTATAACGTATAACTGCCATATTATTGCGTTTCGACTCAGAAATCTACTATTTGATCACGATAAATAATTCTATTTTACAAGAGTATGTAAGATCATTGTTTTGACCATTTTTCCACTATTATTTTGCGTATACATGCAGATGCATGTTAAAACGCCACAGGCTTTCATAATCTTGATCTTATTTTATAGTTTATAGTACATACTATGATCTATGATACACACAGAATTTTTACGTAGAGAAAAGATGATGTGTTAAGAATATAGGACAATGACAAGACGGATTGATTGCATAAAATAAATTAACGAGTTACTCACGTAGTATTACATAAACATAACATTATTTATCAAAGCAGAAGTAGTAATATTATAGTACGTATAAGTAAGTATGTAAAGCATAATCAGCAAAATTATAAACGGTATACCTGTCTACCACAATAATAAGTAACAACAGTAAGATAACAATGAAGCCCACAAGTAATAAATCATAAATTCAATACGGTATACAATACAAATACTTGTATTAAATTTTGTTGTGCAATTCTTGTCATTATCTGGAAAACATTTCTACACGCATGTTTTCCAGAAAATGAAACCACTGGAAAAGTGTATCTTTCCAGTGACTTTTTCATATTTGATATTAGTAAGTATATTATTGTACAACATATTATATTAATATTAACGCTGTGCGTGTTTCTTTTTACAAAAATGCAATACACACGAACCTTCATCCAGTACATTAACTAGTAAATAATGTAAGGACAAACATTATAGTCTTATAATATCAAATTGTAGTCAACTTCCGCAGCACCCATTTCTTGCGTTTTTGGTGGTTTTCAAAAAAGGATATTTTTTTTGAACGAGTCGTAATTTGTAGTGTTTTTACATTATTAAGTGTGTACACTGCACAGTCGGCATGAACGGTACAAACGTTTATTCTGTAAAAGTTCTTGATCTCTTTTTGAGCAGACTTCCGGATTCAAAGATCTATCTTGTAATAAGGACAATCTCTTCGGAGATTACTAGTACAGTAATTTATATTGTAAGTGAAGTATTATTACTTGTTAGAAACCTTCAATTGGAGACCAGATTCTCACAATTGAATCGCCACCAGCGAGAGCAGTCGTGTTGTTATAAGAATGTACCTATAATATTATTAAATTAAATAATTAAATATGTCCTGAAAGTGCATTATATACTTAATATTATTGAGTAACGATTTCATGCTCTCATTTAATACAGGGAAAAGACTGACCCCTGGTAATTCTGCATTGATTTTCAGTGATGCCAATTCATTCAAGCTGTATGAAGGTTCCATAACTTTTAGATTCCCATCTCTTGAGCACGTCATTACACTACCCAGACTATGAAACACTCCTTGGACGATTTGTTTATGACCGACATCATAACTCTATAAAATGTTATAATGTAAAAATTAAATTATTAAATATTAAAAGTTACATGCCATGAATAGTGAAAAGTAAATGATATGAAGCTATAGAATTTACAATTAGTACAGGAAATAACTGACCTTAACAATTTTGAACTCATCCGAGTTTACTAAATGAATCATCCCTAACCTATCGCCTAAAAAAGAATAAAAAAGGAACCATTTACAATTTATTTAGTTTAAATGACAGTCGGCTTGTAAAAGAACAATTTTATTATTATGTTAAGTAAAGTATAAGTACTGGACGTAAAAATTATAGATTTTTACCGATATAAAACATTGGGGCAGGGTCATCAGGTCGAAAGGAGAGGCAGGTCGGATATGCACCATTGGATAATTTAATAACTTTGACAGGTTTTCTTGCCCTCAAATCGTAAAGAATCGTTCTACCATCTTCACTAGCTGTATAGGAACAAAAAATTTGAATACAGACGAATCATAGGATAATAATAATAATAATATAGTTTTTACTGTACTTATTGTGACAATGTTTTACTGACCTGAAATAATTGATTGTCGAGAATCATCCATTCCAATTGCGAGCACACACTTTTTGTGAACCTTGTAATCAGTAATTGGCTTGTATGCCGAGTCACGAGGGTCAAACAATAGTACCTAAGGAACAAGATACAGGTTCCACTAAGTTAACAAGTAGTAGTGCAAAGTTCAGGTCTTTTCATCAAATATCTCATTTTTTTTAGTAAAATATAAAATACACTAAAAATAATGAGCTGAAAATAAATAACAAGAAACAAGAATAATGAAAAGCACCTTCTTGTCATACGTTCCACAAGCGACAACATTATGAGTCATGGCAAGACATAAGCAGGCAACACGTTGAGTTCTAAAAGTAAAACAGTTTATCCATTTTCATAAAAATCTAAGATGAAAATCATCCAAAGATCTGTCAAAGGGTTTTTAAAAGAATATTCGCTTACGGCAACTCAGCGACGAGTCTAAAATCGCCCTTTTTATCCCAAATTCGAACCTGATAAACAATGACAAAAAGATACACAAGTCAGAAATAATCTGTTAATAATAGGGCATTATTTCTTCTTTTTTGCTTACACTGTTATCCCAACTGGCAGACAAT